>PVNU02001521.1:0-184183 GCA_003013855.2 Liriodendron chinense
TTTTACACATATGCATGGACAAGTGGGGAGTAGAAAGGAAACGGGTCTCCAAGAGCAACCCAAATGCCTCATCTCAATGGATTGAAGAGAGCACATAGCCCACTTGAAGAACATGAGGACCCATTCATGGGTTAACCATGGGCAACCTTATGTGCCTCATCTTGATGAAAGTTTTGACCATGAGAATACAACAAGGAGGTCCACCCATAAACATATGAATCAAAGAAGCTAAGGGTAGAAAGTTGATGCACATAGCCCACATGAAGAATCAAGGTTGAAAATTCCCATGAAAAAGGCAAGTTTGGGCAACTTATGTGCACCAACTTTTTCACCAAAAGGGAGACCATTTGAGCACAAAAGAGCATGGCTTGAGAGTCACCCAACCATCATGAAAATGGATAAGAATGGTACACATAGCCCACTTGAATATCAAAATCCAAAATGTCCCAAGGCATGGGACAAAAATGGGCAACCTATGGGTATCATTCTTTCCCACAAATGGAAAGAAAAACCACTCATACTTGAGAATGATAATGGATGACCCACCAAGTCCCCAAAGAAAAGATCAAGGACCCATGGTTGTATGGATAGCTCACTTGAGAATCATCCATTTGAGATTGATAACATCTAAGGGAAACTCTTGAGAACCACAATCCTACCACAAAGGAAGCCATTTGAACTTAGTGAGATTGTGGGAACAACTCACTCATGGGATTTGTAGATGGTCAAGTAACTCAAGTCCTCCATCCATCAAGAGAGAAAGCATGAAAAGAAAAAGCCTACATGAACAAAGTGTAGTGTGGCACACATGGTCCAAAGAAGTGCCCAAGTTTCAATGAAGGCCCAAAAGCCCATCCACATGAAAAATTCTAAGGAGCCCACTACACTTTGTACAAGGAGGTACATCATATGGAAGAGTTGGGCCACTTGTCCATAAAGGCCCAACTAGGAAAACTAGCCCACTTGAGATCCAAAATGAAGAATGGGCTAGTCACCTTGATCCATACACATGTGAAGAAAGATGGGGTCACCCAAAGTGAGCCCCATGAGCCAAAACTTGAGATGGGCCCTACCATACCCATGGACCCAAATTTTGAAAAAGAAAAGGGAAAAGAAATAGAAAGCTCAAAAAAAAATGACAAGAGAAGAAAGTAAGAGGGAGCCCAAAATGAAGCATTGGGCCCATCAAATACACCAAGGACCATGACTTCACTTTGAGCCCATTTGATACACATGAGAAGAGGCCCAACTCCCATGAAAAAGATAGAGTATTTTGCCATGCACACTTGATGACATGGCAAAATTACTCCTTACATGCACATGGAGGGAGTGTGAAAAAGAAAAAAATGAGGAAGTGGAGAGCTTGCAATGTCCTTCTCCATGCACCACCTTTGAAAGACTTGAGATCTAAGAAAAGATCAAGAATGCTTGGGCCCACCTTCACACCCCTTTGAATAGCTACATGAAAAAGGAAAAGGATCATGAGAAGAGACAATGAAGATGGAAAAGGACAAGAAAGAGAAAGGAAGTGGTCCATACCTTTACCACTCACCAAAGAAGGACCACCTTGCTGTCCCAAGATTTCTCTAAGGCCCACCACTTGAAAAGAGCAAAGGATCACCAAAGAAGAGAGAGGAAACTTAAAGAAAGAAAGAGTATGAGAGAGAGAAGAGAGAGATTGCACGTTTGAGGGGGGGAGGGTGCCCCATGTTATATAGAAAAGGGGAGGGCACCCTTTTACCCAGCCCCCTGAAGAGACCAGGAGGCAGAGACCGGGCGGGCGGCCCATGGGAGGCCGTCCTAGCCTCCACCTACTTGAAACGACCTCCCTCTCCCTCTCATTGGGAAGAACTCCTCCTTGGGAAGGGTGGTTGCAAGTGAATCTTGTACCTCCATGTAAGAATGAAGTGATGGAAGAGAATGGTGAGAAAAAAGAGAAAATCTCACCAAAATCTCATCTCATGAGAAATGGGTGAGAAATTGGGTGGATGATGTGGAAAAGTTCCATGGAATTTCCAAGAAAAAGAAAGGAAAATTTGACTTGGTCAAACAATGATCTCAACCATCCAAAGGCATGACCAGATGATCCAAACCATTCCAAGAAGAATCCCAAGAATCTCCGCCCTTGATTACTGTTCACTTGTACAGTTTCTGGTCCGAAGACCTTAAATTACGTCGGGACCAAGATCCCGAGGGATTGTCAATAAAACCGGCATCAGTCTTCTTCAAGATCTGGTGGCTCCGGACACTTTCAAAAAACCAAAAAAATATATATACATCACTTGTACAGTTTCTGGTCCGAAGACCTTAAACTACGTCGGGACCAAGATCCCGAGAGATTTTCAATAAAAGCCGGCGCCGGTCTTGTCTGCTCAAGATCAATGACTCCGGACATTTTCAAAAATCATAAAAATATATTACCAGCCCCACTTTTAAAATTTTGGTCCGAAGACCTTAAACTACGTCGGGATCGACATCCCGAGAGATTTTCAATAAAAACCGGCATCAGTCTGGATTGTCCATCCGCTGACACCGGACATTTTTCCAAAAAAAAAAAAAAAATGTTTGCCCCTCTTTGTACAGTTTCATGGTCCGAAGACCTTAAACTACACTGGGATTAATTTCTCGGGGGACCTTTCTCGCTTTCAACTAAAAACCGGCATCGGCCTCGACCGTTGGGATCATGGTTCGATGACCCGGATCATCTCAAAAATACCAAAAATATTTTAAAGCTTTCCATAAAAACCAGTGTCAATCTCGATTACTCGAGTTGAAGTCTGGAACTTTTTCAAAAAAAAAAAAAAAAAAAAAAAAATATAAAACAAAAAAGTTTTCATCACCAGTTTTGATCCACCAATTTATCCCCAGCGGTCCGAAGACCTAAAGCTACACTGGGATTAACTTCTCGGGGGCTTTCTTTCCTAACCTGTTCCAGACATGGCTGACACTTGATCGTACGGGTGTCTGGAATCTTTTAAACAGGTAAAGGCTGAGGCGGGCAGAACTCCGCAATCCTGTTCGTGTTGAACGCACCGTGATAGACAACCTTGAGTTGGAAGTCGCTGTTGAAGCTGACGGATGTTCCCTGTTCCTAGAACTCATGAAGGGGATTAAGGCTGTTGGGAGGTGGAGCTCACCCTCACGGAATTGTGAGCAACGTAAGACCCCAAACTGGATTGACTAAGGGAAATGTGAGGATGTGGCTCATCTTGTGGCCGAAGGAGTCCGTCGGACGATACGTGGTCTATGTGCATTGCACATGAGGAACAGGCAACTTTGTGGGTGTGTTGACTGAAAACCCTCAAAATCCCCTCATCCGAAGATGTAAAACTACGGCACTTAACTGTGTGAGACTCGTCTTGCTCGCTGACGTAAAATGGATCGGGTGCCTTACCAGCAGTAGAAGCTGGAAGTGGATGGAAATTCCACATCTTTTCCCTGCATTTCAGAAAAATCACAAAATACAAAAACATTGCAAAATCACCTCTTCAAAAATCACAAAAATATTTCCATCGCTTTCAAATCAAATATCTGCAAAAATCACAAAAATACTTCTCTTGCTTTCATCAAAAATATTTCGAAAAATCACAAAAATATTTCCTGTGTTTTCAATAACCAATCTCTATCCTGATCGCTCAGGTAAAGATTCGGACCACATATTTACAAAAAAATCATAAAATTAGCATCCCCAGCACTACAATTCAGGAGTCTTGAACTCCGCTCACTTCACAGTATGGGATGACGGATCCAATCGCCCGCAAATTGGAATCTTGACCAAAACGGGCAACCAAACACCATCTCAATCACATGTATGCCCAGAAGAACATCTTGAAGTCGAATGATATCCTCGTGCATTCTCATTAGCAAAGAAACAGCATCTTGGGACGATGGACCTGATCGACCACGGGTCGGGATCTTGACCAACCCGCTGTCCAAACCTCCGTATCAAAAAGAAAAATCCCCAAGGGAGTACAACCCTGTAAGCAATAAGCTCAAAATTCTCTGCATCTCCAGCAAAAGCAAAATCATCAAACTGAAAGAGAATGAGCCAAAGCCATGCATTCATCATGCATCTCCATGCATCAGCATCCATCGCATCAATCATCATGTTTACCTGCTTTCAAAATAAAAGTCGGTTAGCTAAAGACCCCACAGGCATCCCTAGTGGAGGCACATGCGAACCAGACTTTCATTTCAAAAAGACAAAAAAATATTTCTATTTGCAAATAAAAACCCCACGGAGTATCACTCCCCAGAGTGGGTATCTTTTCAAAAATCCAAAAATACTTTCTCAGTAGAGCGTTCTGCCTCCAACACACCAGGAGATCCTCCATATCTCTGGGTAGGAGCCAACGCAAAAATCAAATAAGATCCAATGTCTCGCGGTTTCCCCGGAGATCATCGGATCCAATGCACTCAAAGTACGATCGAACTGAACTCCAGTGTCAGTGCAGTCGTACCACATGCCAAGATACAAAAAGATGAAAGCCAAAAGGCTCGGTCAAAGAAACCATTTGAACAGGTGGAAACGATGAATTGTAACCCAAGTATCAAAATCAGCAGATTGGGTGGAAAGAGTTCACCCGCACATACCTAGGCGTGGATGCCTGAAGTACCTTGACTGAGTCCAAGTCGGCGTAGTAGAATCCCGTAAGACTATCGGACGCAGGGCGTCTAACCACTTTGACAGTCAAGCGAAACAAGTACTCCTGGAGTGATCTGGGAAAACATCAAACATCACACAATCAGTCTCAGGGTCAGCATCCTCGTAAGACTAACGGACGCAGAGGCTCTGCTGTACCTTTCCGATGTTAGTACCGATCGGGAATGGAAGGGTTGCGATTGGGTACCCAGGTTGCAGCAAACTGCAGGGACAATCGCAACGTTTTCTCCAAACTCCCGCGGTATGTGCGAGTTATCAATTTCCAGACAATCAACTGACCCAGATACAAAGGACAACAAAGATTCCAGACCACAATCAAGGAAAGAATGAATTGCAAACCAAGCATCAAAACCAGCAGATCGGGTGGAAAAGCCTACCCGCACATACCTAGGCGTGGATGCCTGAAGTACCTTGACTGAGTCCAAGTCGGCGTAGTAGAATCCCGTAAGACTATCGGACGCAGGGCGTCTAACCACTTTGACAGTCAAGCGAAACAAGTACTCCTGGAGTGATCTGGGAAAACATCAAACATCACACAATCAGTCTCAGGGTCAGTATCCTCGTAAGACTGTCGACGCAGAGGCTCTGCTGTACCTTTCCGATGTTAGTACCGGTCGGGAATGGAAGGGTTGCGATTGGGTACCCAGGTTGCAGCAAACTGCAGGGACAATCGCAACGTTTTCTCCAAACTCCCGCGGTATGTGCAAGTGAGCGATCTCCAAACGATCAACTGGCACAGATGCAAAAGCAAGCAAAGATTTCAGAACATGATCTATGAATGACCGGGTCAGAAGTGGGGTGTCCACTCGCTTTGGCATTCGGTTGCACGCAACCTCTGCCAAAGAGGGGCATCTGTAGACACCCCACCTTCGGCTACACTGTTGGTAGAGATAGCTGGTTGAACGGAGGACCATACCCCCAAATCCCAAGTCCAAACTCAGCCAAACTCACCCTTGTAAGCCCCATTCCATAGCCCAGTTCAAGCCTGAACCCAGTCAACCCAGTCCTAAACACCACCCTGAAAAACCCCCCATAAAAAAGTCCAGTCAAAAAATCCCAAAAAAGTCAAACTCACTGAGTCAACCCGCTGAGTTAACCCGCTGAGTCAACCCGTCGAGTCAACCCGTCGAGTCAAAACACCGAGTCAACCCGTCGAGTCAACCCGTCGAGTCAAACCACTGAGTCGACCCGCTGAGTCAACTCACTGAGTCGACCAGCGAGTCCAACAGCAGCCCCGAGGGAACGGCCGTACTCGCTGGAAACCGAGGAGCGGCCGTACGGGCGGCCCATGGCAGGCCGCCCGGACAAAATTACGAGAGCTGCCACTCTCCGCTGCTATAAATACCCCCCTCCCCTTCCTATTTCGACACAATCGATTCCAATCCAGTCCGGGTCCGTTCCAAGCCCTTCTCCGCCCCTTTAGCCCATCTTTCCACCAAGGAGAGCCCGAGTGAGGAGAGTCCAACCCTGGTCCAGCCCAGCCTGACCACTGGTCCAAGCCTCTCAAGCCATCTAAGTCCTAATCCAGCCACTCGAAGCCAATCCTTGCGACACCTCCGTCCATCCAGCTACTCATTTTCCAGCATCATCTCATTTGCATCTAGCATAAGTGCAACATTTACTTTCCTTCCAACCCCCCTGCTTCACTACAAGCACCTTGATTACTCAAGCACACATGCATATGTCTTTATATTAAGCACCTGTCAGTTCGAGCGTATGCTCTGGGCTTGCCCGTTGTTGGAACCTGCCCATCAGAAACTCTTACTGTTCAGACCTGCATTCACGCTTCACCATAAAACACCTTGATCATTCAAGCACACTGCATACGTCTTACATTAAGCACCTGTCAGTTCGAGCGTACGCTCTGGGCTTGCCCGTTGTTGGAACCTGCCCATTAGAAACTCTTACTGTTCAGACCCGCATTCATGCATCATGTCATCCATGAGAATATACGAGGATTAAATTAGACTTTCAAGTATTCGATCGATTCTGTGAAGTAGAGACCGTACTTCGGTACGGGCAGTGTGTGGGGTGCTTAACCTCTTCCCATCCTGTAACCGTGATCCCTTACCTTGAATCTCTGACCGCAGATCAACAGGAGTCATTTTAGAGGAAAGGATCTTCAGATCCCCTTCTCTAACGTTTCTACGGGGTCTAGCCGACTGTAGATTCGAAATAACTGGCTAGTGGCGACTCTGGTCTTATATAAATTCACTTAAACACATCCAGCTTAATGCGACAACCAAACGAAGCCCTCGAGAACGAGGCAAGCCAGTGGCACAAACGGCGATTTCGCACTCACGCACCTCTTCTTCTTCTTCTTCCGAAAGGGAAAGGGAGAACGACGTCGTGTGGGAGCGCCGGGAAAATCGGCGAGGGTCCACACTTACATAAGTTAAATTACTTATTGCATAGTATCCAAATGGGTCCTTAGTGTTTGCTCACACATAATTGCTTTGATCTGTTTTACTCCTATCTTCTATTAAGACATGGAAATTAGAGGAGAATGTCCGCTTAGTTACTTATCTACACAAAGAGTGAAGTCCTATTACATGTAAAATAGACCATCTCCAATAACTTCTGTTAGAGGATTGGCTAACATATCTTTCTTTGGTAACTGACCAACCACAATCTCATCATTCCTCGTAACATCTTTCACATGGTGATACTCAACTCAATATGCTTTCATCCCACATATTATATGTGGTCTTTCATAGCCTTCAAGAGAGCGTAAACTTCTAGCCTTGTGAGCATCCTATTAAGACTCTTCTTGCATTGGTGAATAAAAGAGAATGCAAATGCTTATCTTGCCGAAGACCCATGGATTTTTTGAAGAACATTGTTGCAGTTCCAATTTCCAATGGCTAAAATTGAGATAGTAGCAGTGGAAATGCATTCTTTCATCCATCATTCTCTATCCTTTCTTGAAAGATGAAGGCCATCCTCAAGATAAAGAATGAACTCTCACTTTATGTGGTCATAATCAATTTTTGTCAATCTCACATAAGATGGTTGGCTCAACACTTTCTCCCCATAATGTATGCATTTACCTGCAACTGAGATGCCATCAAGATTTTCCTAACCCTTACAAAAGTGCCTTGGAAAAATGAGATACCCTTAGACAGCATTCTTACGCTTTTACTACAATCATGGGAAGAATCCTGGTAAGATTAATAGGAAAAGCTGAGATAATACCCATTCGCAGCTATCTTGTTAAGAGTCCACACAAGACTATTAGGGAAGATGTCTTTAACCTCCACTTTCTCCATTAATGATAAGCATGATGAGCATAGCACTAACACTTTTGATCCATCATGCCTCATCATGAAATTTATTCAATGTATCACCTTTCACCACTTTGCAACATTGATTGAAGAATGTGAATGAGAATCTTTGATTGAAATCTCTTTCAAATTAATCCACTCACTTAGATGGAATGAGATCAAAGTTAGCTCCCTCCCTATGAAGCTATATGTAGTCCTCGATTTTTTGTTGATTTCCTCTCTCTCCAACTAGATTCCCTCCCACCTTGATATTCTTTACTGCATTTGCAATTTGGTGGAGAAAATACACTATTATCCCCTTCTCTTCTGTCTCCCATCTCTTAATAAAGGGGTCTCAATCTTCGTGTCCAAGGGATTTCCTCTATTCTAGTTATATCATGGAAGTCTTTTTTTTTTTAAAAAAAACCCCAATTTTTTTTTTTTTTTTTTGAAAGCTAACAATTTTATTAATGGCGGGCAGTGAGGCAAGAAGCTTGCAGGCTTCAGTACAACGAGAGGAGGAAACCCAATCAACAACGAGAGTCCTAATTTTGTGGATAACTCCAGCAAGCAATTTCTCCTTGTTTTCGAAACAGCATCGATTATGTTCATTCTATATAGTCCACATGACAACCGAGGCCCTAAGCCACTAGACCATCTTCTCTTCTTTCTATAAGATACAGCCATGCCATGAAGCTAGGAAGGAGGGAACTGATGAAAGCATAACCCATGGGATGTGGAAGGGGGGTAGAAGATCATCCTAGATTTTGACTGCAAATTTGCAGTGGAGGAAGATATGGTCGACTGTTTCGGCATCTTACATTAAAAGCAAGTAAACATTAGGGATTATTGAGCCTCTCTTGCGAAGGTTATCCACAGTAAGAATTCTGTTTCTATCTGCCAACCAAACAAAGGCTGCCACCTTCGTCAGAGCTCCATACTTCCAGAAATGAAAATTGTGGGAGGCGGCCGTGGCAGATTTGGTGAGATAATCATAGAATGAACGCACCGAAAAGCTGTTAGAATCTGTAACTTTCTAGCTAAGGTTGTTGTTCTCCCCCCATGTGAATCTTTTCTCTATTGAGCCTCTCCAATAGGGCAATGAATGAATCAGTCTCCTCATTAGTGATACCTATACGGATTGGTGGAGCCCAAATTACTTCTCCCCCAACTAAGGAGAAGCAACTATTAATAAAGATGTTTCTATCTGTCACCAGTTGTGCTATGCCAGGGAAAGAATCTTTCAACCGCCTGTCCTTTAGACACAGGTCTTCCCAAAATCGAACATGCGAACTAGTTACCACCTGAAAGGACACGGCTTCTTTAAACTTTGGAAGCATAGTGAGGACGACTTTCCATATGCTAGACGCTCTATAAGCTTATGAATTTTTTGTCCACCACCCTCCCTGATCGGTCCCATACTTAGCCATCAAAATTTGACGCCACATATTTTGCTCCTCTTCAGCAACCCACCATAGCCACTTACCCAAAAGGGCATCATTCATCATTTTCAAGACTTTCAGCCCAGCTCCCCCTTCAAAAAAGGCTTGCAAACGTGTTCCCATCTTTGTTTGAGAGGGTCCTGATTTTTGCAATTATTTTCATCATCCCAGAAGGGACCTTACCTGCAGTCACATGATATGCATTATCCTTAGAATGGGTGAAACCTTAATCACTCCATGAAGCTGTTAGAGAGTTTATATCTTTACTTCATTTGCAGAATGCAAGTCAAGCGGTTTTGGGGTTAGACTGTTGATTCTGTCTAATTTGGTCAAATCATTCACCATGTGATGGTTTCTGAAATATTCTTTAAAAGGATCCTTCATGTCTTCTGGAAGGTTTTCCGTCATTCTAGGTAGGACTTCACCTGCAACCACATGGTGTATACATTGTCCTTTGAATTGGTGTAAACTTTAGGATGTCCATCTCTTCACTCAATGATGTTGTTAGAGAGTATATCTCTTCATAACTCCATAGGGTGAAAACATTCCCAATCGGCAAGGTGAAAAAAGAAATCATGTCAGCAACACAAGCAATCTTCATTCGCAAAATCTCAGTCTTTTGATTGGGCTATTGTTCTAGAGGATATCCATCATCCCTAGGTTGGATGAAAGCTTTGTGAGCTCATAGGAATTTTATGATCCCATCGGGTTTGATTGTTTCGTAGGTCTATAATTCGGATTGAGTTTGTCGTTGGATGAACTGCATTGCTGATATTGACCCCAAAAAAAGAAACGATAGGTACAGCTAGTTCCTTCAATTAGATTTATAGAAATCAATATTCAAAACTCAATTTGAATAAATGAATGGGGGAATAGGAATTGATGGATTCGGATAATGAGGGGGAGAGAGAATCATATTCAAAACCTCGCCCTAGGGTGCTCAATGTTATCTTCTCACGATCATGCCACTAGCAGCTAGCCAGTACCCGTAGTGGGTGAAAGCTTTTTGAGCTGATAGGAATTTTATTATCCCATCTTACAAGTAGTTTGGGATGATGACATTTGTTGTAGTCCTAATGCAGTGCAAAGGGTGTCGTGATCCCACCAATGGACTGTCCGATCAATCCGGTGGACACCATGTGTCCCAATACGCATCCAAACAATTTCATGGGTCCCTTGGTTATCTTTGTGATGGGTCCCACTTGTGTTGAAAGGATTGTGGTTTAGTCTATCTTAGGATTTTCCTTTGTCTTAAGCTATAAAAGTGGGTTCAACATTTGTCACATTTATGTGCCAGTTGGTTTGTGGACTGTATGAACATATACGGTTGACTTATAGCCTGTCGGCCCTCAAGTCTATTAGGTTGTAGCCTGTCGGCCCTCAAGTCTATTGGAGGGGAACAAAAGACTCATTCTGGCTAAAGATGGATCCCCTAAACAGCAATGCCCTCGGGACACGAACTCGTGATTAGGGGAAAGGGTACAGGAAGCTGCAACAGGTGTATCATCAAGAAGGTAAATGCCTCCTCGCTCATGGCCCCCACCAATCACCCTCTTCGTCTGAATGTCCTGGAAAACACAATGAAATGGAAAGAAGGTCACAAAACAATTCGAGGTTTTAGTGAGAGAATTGACGGACAATAAATTTAGTGGAAAACAAGGTACATGTAAAACAGAGGATAGGGGTAAGGTGGGAGAGAGAGGAATGGACCTAACTCCGAAGACAGGAGTTCGATTTCCACTGGCAACAGTAACAAACTGAGACTGGCAAGGAGAAGAGTAAGAAGAGAAGAGATGAGACTTACCAGTCATGTGAGATGATGCCCCAGAGTCTATGACCCATGAGGTAGGGGATGAAGATGTAAGGAGAGCAATACCTGCTTGAGCGGAAGCGGCATGGGAAGGCTCAAGAATATCACGAACATGAAGTCGCATCAAGGCATCATAGGCAATCCGAGTAATAACAAGAGAATCCCCAGGAGATGTCTGCTTCCTCCTTAACCTCTCTTCCCAAAGCATCTACTACCAGCCTTTACTTCCTCCTTAAAGACCAGAACATGTGGAATAAACAGTCTTTAATTGCTGCTTGTCTGTAGATTGAGCTTCCATTGTCTGTTGAATCTTTTCATCTCATAGAAGGCGCCAAACTCAACGACCATCAAGTATTAAACCTCCATTTACATGTAAAATCTTCTCAAAGACACGTGTAACAGGCATGTGATTATTTCTTACGTAGTTTTTCCTGTTCGAACTGCAGTGTTTTCCACCGTTTTCATAGCTTGGGTTTTCCACAATTTATTCATTTTTCGTTTAACTGAACAATAGCCAAGAATTATAATTTAGAAAAGACATTTCCATAAATCAGACGTTAGTATTGTTCTTAATTCCTAAAAAAAATTGTATGATTTAGGTTGAATGAATGTGTCATTCGATATATTTATATGAGTGTCTGTGGTAACAGTGTGCCAGAGTAAAAAGCTACTCTCTTTGTATCCATTACTTTTGCAGCACTCTAATGGAAAGAAGAAAAAAGAGAAGAGGGATGAAAAGAAGGGAAGGAAAGCGAAGAGGGAGTAAGACTGGAAGAGAAGAACCACACCATCCAGTTGCAGATCCATCCGCCGAACCCAATGTGCCCAGTCCGGTATGCAAATCCACTATTTTGAACAAGAACTTGACTCAGTCGAATTTTCCAAATTGACTTGAATCAACTAAGTTTTGTACAAGACTCATTGAAACACTTGATGCAAATGAGTATTTCAGTCAAGTCATCCCTTCTCCGGTTGGGTTGAGTTCTTTCAAGATTTTAAACTATGGGTTGAAAATCTGGCAGTCAATGGTCTAATGATGAAAAGGCTGAGGAATATTTTTCTTTTAGTCACTTGATAGACTTTTTTTTTTTTTGTTATATCTTCTTGGCAAATTTATGCAGGTGAGGCAGATGGAATCCAAGAACTCCCACATGCCTTCATATGGACCAGCCCCATGGCTTGTCTTTTCTCATGGGAAACGGGAAAGAACCAAAACCTTCTTCAATGTATCTGAGGGTTGTTACTATGTGAAAAACATACCAGAGATGCGCCGAACAGATTGTCTTGCCTCTTACTATGGCTGACTGTTGATGCTGGATAAAACTAGTGGCGGCCTTTTTCTGCTCAACTCTGTCTCATTGAAGAAAATCCAGCTACCATGTTGGGATCAAGGCTTTACTTATCGACTCTCTGTTCTCTCATTGCCTCCAACTGATCCTGACTGTGTGATTTTATGCATTGGCTGCTCATCTGATTTTTTTATATATTGTCGTCCGGGTGGTGACAAATGGATCAAACAGAAGTATGGAATTTCGGCCAACGAACATTACATTCGGCAGTTGGTATCGTGCAATGGAAAATTATATACCTATGGTTATCATAAGCTTGGGATTATTGATGTGAATGCTGATCCTCCGTTAACATGGTTGGAAGAACCAAGGGACCCTAAGTGGCCCCCATTGGTTGAAGCACAAAGAGAGATTCTGGCAGAATCTTGTGGTGAGATCTTTCTAGTTCGGTTGTGTCTGCTTCTACTTGTACCACGGATTCCGAGAGTTGAGGTTTACAAGCTGGATTTTGATAGAATGGATTGGGCAAAGGTTGATAATTTAGGTGATCGTGTGCTGTTCTTGGGCGATATCGGTTCTACATCTTGCTCAGCATCGGATTCGGGAATAAAAAGGGATCGCATCTATTTTATGAAGTCAGGTGATAGAAGTTTATATGTATTTCACTTAGACAGGGGGACTATTTCCATCAAATTGCCATGTCCAAACGTTCGTCCACCTTGGGTTGAACCTTTTTGGGTAATGCCTGCAGTCTAAACCTACGTTTCTATGACAAACTCACTCAGTTTACTTTGTTTATAATATAGTGGAGTTTCTTCCTTTTTTTTTTGTGTTAATAACTTCCGCCCACCTACATAGAAGTTGGGGCTCACATGATGGACGGCTTACATTAAAGGTGGGCTCCATGTGATGGGCAGAGGAAACTGAACGTGGGCCCCACAAGATGTACATTGGTAGTGTCTACATTGATGACCCACATCAAGGTGGGCCCCACATAATAGCGGGTCCGCATCGAAGGACAGTCCCTAATGATGAATGACGACATCCAAGGTGAGCCTGCATGATGAATGAGCCCAGATTGAAGGTGTGGCTCACATGATGGACGGTCCGCATTAAGGTTGGCGTTGCATGATGGCTGGCCCACATGAAGAATGGTCAACATCAAAGATGGGCCCCACATGATGGTTGTCCCATTCCAAGGAGAGCCCACAAAATGGATGGTCCACATCAAACGTCAAGCATGAATGGCCACATCCATGATGGATGGCTCATATGAAGGTTGGCACCACATGAAGATAGTCCACATGGAAGGTTGGGGAAGCAGATTGCATCCTACCGCTGTCACCTGTCAGGACAGGCCTTGTCTCGGCAAAGGCTCTGTGGGGCCCACCGTGATGTATGTGTTTCATCCGTCCAAAAAGAGGAAGATCTATGGCTGAAGTGGGTCAGGCCAAGAACCGGTGGTGATAATGATACCACTGTTGAAACCTTCCTATGGCCCACAGTGTCAAACCTGTTCATAAGGTCACGTAGGCCTGGATGAAGGGAAAACACAAATGGCCCCCAAGAAGCTTTCAACAATAAGCGTTCAATCCCCACAGTTTCTCATAGTGTGGTCTCCAGAGCTCTTTCTAGGACCGAGTCCCTCCTGGCAGTAGGTTGGCCCAAATGATGGGGCGTAGCTTTGGTCGGTTCCTTACTATGGGCCCACTGTGATATATGTGTCTTACATCCACTGAGCTCATTTTAATTTTTGGAGATGAGCTAAAAAATTCAACATAACCAAATCTTAGGAAACGGTTATGATTGAATGTTCACCATTAAAAACTTGGGGACGTCTAAATGTTTATTTGCGATGGAGGGAGCACACAAATATGGCTTGATCTAAAACTTTTGTGTCCTCAAGAAGTTTTTAATGGTCAATCACCACTATTTCTTGGAGTGCGGTCCATTTGAAATTTGGATCTGCTGCCGATTTGAAATTATGCCCTAAAATGAGCAGGCAGATTTGGATCAGCTGTATTTTTTAGGATTATGCCCTAAAATGAGCAGGCACATTTGGATCAGCTGTATTTTTTAGGATTATGCCCTAAAATAACCTAGCAAAATGGATGGACAGAGTGGATATAAGACACATGCATCAAGGTGGGCCCAATAGTAAGGGATCCACCGAAGCCATGTCCCTAATGATGAATGGCCCACATCCTAGGTGGTCCTATGTGGACTGCCCCACTTTGAAGTTGGGCCTTGCATGATCGACGGTCACATTAAAGGTGCACCTTGGCATCACATCCAATGTCCAACATGATAGACGACTGACATCCAAGGTGGGCCCTGCATGATCGATAGCCCACATTGAAGGTGGGCCTCACAAGTTGGATGGTCCACATTGAAGATAGGCCCCACACAATGAATGATTCATATTGAAGACAAGGCCAAGGTGGGGCCCAACGTAGTAAATAGTCCACATCAAAGATTAGCGTCACACGATGGATGGTGGATATTAAATGGAAGGTTGATACTAAGTTGAGCAAGAGTACAAAAACAATGCTTCACGTTCAAATGAGGGAAAAGAACTTAATTAACTAAAGTCACTACAATTCTTCTGACTATATACTATATACTATCTACCCATTGACCCATTAGATCAGTGGTCCTGATCGCTGACACGTTTGCACATTTTGTCCTGTCTTGAAGGGTAACATAACTTTTGGGTGGCCCATGTCACGCCTTTGGGTGGCCCGTAACTTTTGGGTACCCGATTAAGGCTACTCAAGATCTAAATCTCAAGAACGTGATTTATTTTATTTAATTTTCATTACATTACTTGTTATCATCTGAATTCAATTAAACATTCACAACCAACATAACTGGAAACATTGTTGAACTTAAAAATTTGATGGAAATAAATAATCATGCCATACCATCACTACTCAAGTCACCACTTTTAAAGTACTAGTTCAATTACATTGAAACTTAAATTACAAATTATATCTTAAGAAGTTGAAGCAAAATCTAATAATAAATGTTTGCTTGCTCATAGTCTTCTAACTCAGCAACTATGACATTATTCAAAGTAGGGTAAGCAAACACAGTTCAAGGTGATTGTATCCTTACTGAAATTTTAAATTTATATATGCATTAAAGTATATAGCAAGTAAGATTATGAATTAAAATAACATAACTCAAGCATGCATGCAATGTCTTCCGTGATTAATAACTTAAATTAATGTAACTTCATGTCCTTGAGTACTATCAGGGATAAACTAAGGCAGAGCACTCGTTATATTTTTAAAAATGTCCAAGGTAGAGCACTTGTACATATAATTTTAGGACTATTTAAAGGCAAAGTACCTATAATCTCAATCTCAACTCTCATTTAATATGCATATGATATGAATGCAACCTCATGATCAATATTTTATTTAGAGATATAAAGCACTAAGTTCATTATAACTACACATCCTTCTTGCAATTGGAACAATGTACACAATCCGTTAACGGGTTTCGATTTTAAATCAAGTTATAATCTAAAATTTAATTTTGTAGATTTCAAAATTTAATTGAGATTATAGTCTAATCTTAATAAATTTAATTGAATTAAATTAATTCATGTAACATCTAATTCTTAATAGAATCAATTTCATTAACTAAAAATTTAAGTTGGATTCATTCTATACTTTAGTTAAAATTAAATCAATTAAAATTTATAATTTTTGGGAATTAAAGTATAATTTCACTAATTCATATTAAGTTAAATTAAATAACATTCAAAATACATAATCAATTTAATTTAAATAATATTTAAATTCAGATTAATTAATATTTAAAATTCAGATAAATCTAAATTAAAATTAAAATTTTGGATTAATTTAAATAATATTAAAACTTTGGATTAAATTAAGTAATAATCTAAATTTGAATAATTTAATATTAAAAAATTTGAATTAATTAAAATAAAGTTCAGAACAATTTAAATCAAACAATATTAAAAATTCAATTGGTGGATGATTACATGGTTTACAAGATGGATAGTTTATTGTATGGCTCAATCAGTTAGGATAGTCATTGGTGTGTTTGTGGCCGTTGAAATTTGATTTTGATGGTGTGTATTGTTGATCAAAGAACCAGGGTATGATGGAGGATTTAGAGTAGTGGATGATGAAATCTATATACTTCAAGTTGGATCTTTCTCGATCTCACGATGATATAATGGTTTAGATCGAGATTAAATGATTTGATAGATTCATCGATTCATGTAGATAAATCTTAATCATTTAGATTGGTGATAGGTTATGTGTGAGATGATATAGAGGCTTTGGAGGTGTAGAAGGGTGGATATGTATGTGTACTCATAAGTGTGGTTACTAGATCGTGATCTCGTACTACATTTGCCTCATTTTTAGGCTCATACATTAAAATGATATGAGAAAATGGCTGAATGACATGGATAAAAATATACATGACAATGGGCCCCATAGGAGCCATTGGTCATACGGATTATTGTCTTAGAGGGGTGGATGCAATTTGCTTCAATCCAAGTTGCTCCTCTCCAGCCTGTGAATAAATACTTAAAAGTAAATGCACCAGCATGCTACATTCAATGGAAGAGAGGGAAGCGGATTGCGTCCAACCCCGCTTGGACAATAATCCGTACAACCAAGGGCTCGTATGGGCCCACTATGTGTATTATTTATCCACAGTCCATCCATTTTCTCATATCATTTTAAGATATGAGCCAAAAAATAGGCAGATCCAACACTCAAGCGGACACACCAGAGATGATTTTTGTGTTTAATGCTTTGTGCATTAAATGCAACCCAAGCTCACACACATGTGGTCCATTAGAGCGTTGAATCTGCCTATTTCATTATTTGGTGTGGTCCACTTAAGCGTTGGATTTGCCTTATTTTTGGGCTTATACATTAAAATGATATGAGAAAATGGATAGATGATGTGGATAAACAGATACATCATGGTGGCCCCATAGGAGCCCCTTGTTAGATGGATTATTGGTCGTTTTTGTGGGACATATTTGTACCGTGGATCGCAGATTTGTACTGTAGATCACCGATGATTACTGTGTCCCACGAAGATGGTCATCCCTCGTTACATGTTCGATTTAGGTGATTAAGTACTTGTTGGAAATATAATTGAATGAGCTTTCGAATTGTTTCGGAATAACCTCATTTGGACACCATTAGATAGTTTAAAAGTGGGTTCAATTCACAATGGATCGCAGATAGGAGAATTGGATCTCAACAGGGTAGTGTGGATTGTTGATGGGAGAGTTGGATTGCAGATTTGTACTGTGGATTGCAAATGAATAAATTAGATTGCACCAAGGTGATGTAGATCGCAGCAGGGTATTGTGCATCGTAGGTCCCACGTAATAGAAAAAGGAAACAAAAAAACTTTTTTGGACTGATACACCAGGCCCCATATCTTGTAACTGCCTTGGTTAGCTTTTTTGTACCCACTTACTAATCTGGAGGAAGATCCACCACATCTAGAGAATGAAGGTTTTAATTTCATGGCATGGACAAAAAATGAGGGCGAAACTTAACACAAATGAACCATAGTGAAGAAAACAATATTGAAATTAATGTAAACTGTTGGTACTTTGTGTGCCACTAAGGGGTTGCGTGGTAATCTGATAAGGTCCCACTTGGGGGTCCAATGGGTGGCCAGTTCAAATGAATGGATTTGATCTTGTATGGGAGGCCCTTTCACTTTTCGTTGGGATCTATTCCCTCAATTAAGTCGAAACCAACTTTAGTTTGCGAGTGAGTCAACCGAAGTATAATATGAAAAAAGGATAGAGGGGTTGAAAAGTACAAAAGGGCAAAATGATCACAAAAATATGGTGAACAATGCCTCAAGGCTAAGCATATATTCCTACTCCACTACAAACATTTTGTTGACACTGGGGTCACTTTAATCATTAACCCACATATCTCACTAATAACAACGTGTTATTATTAAGATCTTTGGTGGATCCTTGACTATTGGGCCCACCGTAATGTATATTTCTTAAATCCACGCTGTCCATCAATTTTGGAATATTATTGTATGGCTTGATCTAAAACACGAAGCATATCCAAATCTTAAGTAGACCATAACACAGGAAACAGTGGTGATGGACTATTAAAAGCTGCTCGTGGGCCACAAAATTTTTGGATCAAGCTGATATTTGTGTATTCCCTTCATCCATATCGTTTTGGCGTTATCAACAGGTAAGAAAATAAACAGTTCGTTTGCCTCCAAGATGTTTTTAATGATGAGCGTTCAATCATCATTTTTGTGGTCCACCTAAGACTTGGATTTTCTGAACTTTTGGATTCATGCCTTATAATGAGATGGAAAAACGGATGGACGGAGTGGATAAAAGACAAACACATCAAGGTGGGACCCATAGACAGGGTTTCATCGAGTCCGAAGAATTCGGATGGTTGGCTCCCGGGTTCACGGGAAGGAAAAAAGTAGAGGCGTAAGGAAGAAGGGTGAAGATAGTGTAGGAGAGTGAAGTTGACGGATGAGGCTCGCGGTATCTTCTGGCAAAATGCTATACTAATCAGGTAATCCTTTTATAATTGATGATGAAAACTCCCTCTCTTAGCGTAATGTAATCCTCTTTATTCCTCCAACAACAAATTAAGGGCGCACAAAACAGTTTGGGAGGTTTTATTGGCAGGCGCGTTCCTTCCTAGTCGTTCCCTGTGGTGTGCCCCACCTGGTTTTCCAATCCCTCATGACCTAACATCCAAGGGCTCACCTCATGGGTGAGGGTGCATTTGATGTACGAATCCGAATCCTCTGTTGGCTGACAAACGGGAAAACCTGTTTGGAGCCTTTTTATTGGTCCACATCGTCACATTGGTCTGCAACCTAGTCACAGATGATCCAGACTCTGCTGATGCACACATCATGGTGGGCCCGTAGAGGTCATCTCTGTTATTATGAAGTCAACACTATGTGTGGGGCCCACCGTGGTGTATGCATGGGGCACGGCTTCGGTGGGCCATGATCTGCCGCTGTGGGTCGATCCCTGACTGTGAGACCCACCGTGATGTATGTGCCTTCATCCACACTGTCCATCCGTTTTGATAGCTCATTTTAGGCCCAAAAATGAAGCAAATCCAAATCTCAGGTGGACCACACTATAGGAAACAGTGGTGATTGAATACCCACCATTAAATACTTTTTGGGGGCCACCGAAATGTTCATTTTCCATCCAACCTTTTGATTAGGGCACAAAGAACTGGATGAAGGGACCACACAAATATTAGCTTGATTCAAAGCTTTTGTGTCTCACAAGAAGTTTTTAATGGTCAGTTACCACGGTTTCCTGTGGTGTGATCCACCTGAGATTGGATCACCTTCACTTTTGGATAAGTAGAAGTATTCATCCCTTTGTTTCTACTTATTCAGCAGGATGCGTAGAAGTATTCATCCCTCAAGTCTGGAAAAAAGAAGAAGCTTACCTTAGTTTCTACTACTTTAGCAGGATAAGTAGAAGTATTCATCCCTTTGTTTGTACTTATTCAGCAGGATAAGTAGAAGTATTCATCCCTCAAGTCTGTTTGGTCTTCACATCCACCGTCTATTATGTGGGGCCATCCTTTGATGTGGACCGTTCATAGTGTGGGCCCCACCTTTGATGTGGGCTATCTATCATGCAGGGCCAACCTTGGATGGGGGCCATTCATCATTAGAGGCCGACCTTTAATGTGCACCATCCATTATGTAGGTCCCACCTTTAATGTTGGTCAATCATCATGTGGGGCCCACCTTGGATATAGGCCACTCATAATTAGGGCCGACCTTTGATGTGGACCATCAATCATGTGGGGCCCACCATTATTGATTTCCCATCGTGTGGAACCCACCTTTGATGTGATTGTCCTTCATGTGGGCCCCACCGTCAATGTAGGTCATCATGTGGGGCTCGCCTTGGATGTGGGCCATTCATCATTGGGGGTTGACCTTTGACGTAGACCATCCATTGTGTGGGCCCCATCTTTGAAACGTGTCGTCCATCATACATGCCCATTTTAGATGTGGGCTATTTATAATTAGGGGCTGACCTTCGATGTGGACCATCCATTATGTGGGCCCACGTTAATACGGTTGATTCATCATGTCAAGCCCACCTTTGATGTGGACCGTCCATCATGTGGGGTCTCCTTTGATGTGGACCGTCCATCATGTGAGGTCTCCTTTGATACGTGGAGAGAGAGAGAGAGAGAGAGAGAGAGAGAGAGTTGAAAAGTTAAAAAGCTAAAATAAAAAAAAACTTAATGGAGATAAGTAACTTTAAGCGCATAAGTTACTCTTGCAATCATGTTTACCAAACTGACTTATGTGAAAAAAGGTAATTTAGGGGGAGATAGGATTATAAGTTACTTTGGATAAGCTGCTTATCTTGGTTTCTACTTATTCAGCCGTATCAACCAAAAAGTAACTGTTCATTATGTAGGGCCCACCTTTAATGTTGGTCATCCATTAAGCGGGGCCCACCATCCATGTTATTGTCCATCATGTGAGGCCTACCTTTAATATTCATCGCCTATCATGTGAGGCCCACCTTCAATATTCACTACCCATCATGTGGAGCACACCTTTGATGTGGACCGTCCATCATGTAGGCCCCACCTCTGATGTGGACCATCCATCATGCAGGGCGTGCCTTGGATATGGGCCACTCATAATTAGGGATAACGTTTGATGTGGATCGTCCATCATGTGGGCCCACCATTATTAATTGCCCATCATGTAGAGCCCACCTTTGATGTAGACTATCCATCATGTGGGCCCCACCTTCAATGTGGCTCATTCATCATTAGGGGCTGACCTTTGATGCGGATCGTCCATCATTAGGGTTCGACCTTTGATGCGGATTGTCCATCATGTGGGGCCACCTCAATATGGGTTATCCATCATGTGGGGCCCAGCCTCAATGTCCATTGCCCATCATGTGGAGCCCACCTTTGATGTGGATTGTCCATCATGCAGGCCCCGCCTTTGAAGTGTGTCGTCTATCATACCAGCCCGCTTTGTATGTAGGGTTTTTATCATTATGGGCCGACCTTTGATGTGGACCATCCATATGTGGGCCCACATTAATATGGGATCATCCATCATGTGGGGCCCACCTTTTATGTAGACCGTCCACTATGTGAGCCCCACCTTCGATGTGGACAGTCCACCACTAGGGGCCTCCTTTGACATTGAGAGAGAGCCTCCTTTGACATGGACCATGAGAGGAGTAGAAAAGTCATAAGTTGAAAAGCTAAAAAAAATAGCTTATAGCTAATAAGTTACTTTTACAATGAGGCTTACCAAACTAACTTAAAGTGAAAAAAGTAATTTAATTACTCAACATAAGTTAAAAAGTAACTTATTTGGTGTTATCCAAACAGGCCCTAAACACGAGTGAAAAAATAACCTATTTGGTGGTATCCAAACAGGCCCTTAATGAGTGAAGGTATGGATAACCTTACATTGGTGCAACAGGTGAAAATGATGACTCACTACCATTTCTAAAATGGTGAACTATTGCAGGCGTCTAGATCGAAGTGTGGCTGTGGGAAAACATTGCTTTGCCTTTTTTCTCTGCTAACTGCTAAGTGCTCCTACTTACATGTTGTTACCATATTAAATAGGGGAAAAAAAACTGAGGGGGGAAAAAAAAAAAAAAAAGATTAGAACGTTGGTGAGGCCTTCGTGAGGCCATACGCATTGGAAGCCCTTGTCCAAAAACCCAATTTTTCCAATGTTGATAGCGCTTCCTAATACTCTTCAATGTACTAGTCATGGAGGCAAGCTTTACTAGTTTGCAGCGTCTAATCCATTGTCATATACAATAACATACTATGACTTCTTACAGCTAAACATTTGTATCACTACTAATAAACTGGTTTATATGATGCTTAGGATTGGCATATTTGTAATTTACAGTGAATTGACCATTGATTATTGAAAATTCATTTGACTTGAAAAGAAACATGTATTGATACTAATAAGTCAGTTTTTATGCTCTTCTTTCCTGATTGTCGTTATCTTGACTGTGCTCAAAACACAAGTACGAGATTGTGAAAATCCTTCATAAAAACAGGCATGTCTACGGAAAGATTGGAGACTTGGTGTTAATGATGCACAGGCGTTAATGGAGCCTGGTTTAAATGTTAACATTAATGTTATTCAAACTAGCTGCACTACATTACCGAGCATGAAGACCTATGCAATCAAGTGCTAGATCATGCCTGATTAAATTTCTCTCTCAAATACTGTTTAAGATATTTCAAGAAAAGTATCTTTGCAGAATGACAAGATGCACCAGCTTTGCATTGGATAAGTAGTTGTAGAATGCTATATATGTTGCTAGGGATGCTGCTGGTATGGTCCTAAAGGAGCCCAGCCTAACTGTTAGTTAATCATGCAATATTCCAGAGAAAGAAGAATGAAGTTTACGCGTAGACGTTGTTATGATCAGAGACAATGAGGATACGGTTGCTATTGCTTTCTTTGGACCCATTTGCATGCACAATGTGTCGAGCTGAGGCTTTACTCTTCACAGTCTGTGTGCACAATGAGTCGAGCTGAGGCTTTGGCCTTGAGAGAATACAAATGATTATTTGTGAAAGAGCTTTTCGGTCTAGTAATTGCAGGAGATTCCATGAGTGTTTAAAGTGGCTCCAAGAAGGTGTCATTTGGTAAACTAGGTCTGAAAATGAATTAAAGTGTTGAAAGCTTGGAAGTGTTGAATTTTAGTACTTACAACTTACTAGTACTGACAAATATATTCGGTAATTTTTTTGAAAAAAGGTTCTAATATTTGAAAATAAGCTTTTTTTTTTTCACAAAAACTTGTTTGGTAAACATAAAAAACAAATGTCTAAAATTTGGCAATTTGGCATATTTGCCTTTATTGTCTCAATTTCTATCTTTTAAAGAGTATAAGACAAAACCTGTTATTGTCATGCCACTAAATTTAGCACTAATGCCCAATCCAAATTTTTTTTAATACTTTCCCTACCAAATAAAGCCAAGTAGATGAATGGTTTAGATCTTTTATGTTTGCCGCCTGCATTACAATGAATTGATACTGATTGGATGATTTTAATCTATCAAAATTGTCCCATTGAAATTGTACCCTGACCAATTTAGTTTTAGTCATCCATTTGAAAGCCACGAATTGAATCATTAGATCTCTAGATGACCTTGATTTTTTATTTTTTTTAGCAAAGCAAGGGGTTAGGTCTTAGGTGTATCCCTGCCTTTATTATACGTGCAGTGATGGTATTGTCCACCTAAAAAGAAAAAATGTTCCAGCTTTCTTTCTTTCTTATTCCTTTTTCATTTTTTTAACAAACGCACTCAAACACAACCCACATGGGCACTTGAAGCTTGGACTTCAGTGATTTAGCTACAAGATCATGGTCTAAACATATTTCTTGAGTTATACCCTTTGAATTTTGCTAGGGAAATATTCAATTATATTGTTGTTGCATTTAATAAGAGTTGCTGAGGTTGGCATGAGATTCGGGTCATGTTCCACATTGGGCTCAACACATTTTTTTTTTATTTTTTATTTTATCTTGGTTGAGCTGGATTTATGAATTCCCATTGATGCAAAGAAAATTGCAGACCGACAGCTCCCACCAATCCATTCATGGTGGTGGGTCTCTATGTGCATTCAGAGTGGGAACTATGGCCCATCATGGATGGCTCGTCAGGTTCTATTAGTTGGCATGGTCAATGAGCCAGGCTCTATGGTTCTAAATACCAACCCAAGATCCTCTAGGCTAACCTAAGCCCGACCCATGTACCAAAAAATATCCATCCCATATAACAGTTTATTGTTAAAGGAGCAATAGAAACATCCGGTCCACATCCGTCGAAGACATGATCCACCCTGATTTAGTGGACCGTCCTGATCATTTCTTTATAGTCAGATTCCATGTGTATTGTAGCCCTTAAAATCAAAGGCTGTATGACATTGAGTTTTAATATAAATAAACAGAGAGGTTGGGTGTTTCCGAAACTTAACAACTCTCTTTCAACATGGTATCAGAGCCTCCAAACCCTAATTTCCACTCAAAACCCTAAACCTCTCTCAAACATCCTCCTCTCCAAACCCTCCTTCCACGGCCTCTCTCAAAAATCCTCCTGTCTCAAACAACCTCCTTCCACGGCCTCTCTCACACAGAGGCTCTGCCGTCGGCCACCTCTATCTCTGCCGTCGTCCGCCTCTGCCGCTGCCGTCGTCCGTCTCTACCGCTGCCGTCGTCCGCCATTGCTGCTGACGTCCGTCTCTGTCGCTGCCGTCGTCGTCTCTGCCGTTGCTGCTGCCGTCGTCCGCCATTGCCGCTGCCGTCGTCCGCCATTGCCGCCGTCGTCCGTCTCTGCCGCTGCCGTCGTCAGCCATTGCTGCTGCCATCGTTCGCCATTGTTGCTTCATCTGTTGCTGCCATCGGCCACCACCCACTGTTGCTTCCATCGGCCACCACTGTTGCTACCGTCGGCCACCACTATTGCTGCCGTCGCCGAGGACACTGCCTGTGCCGGCTTCAATCTCCCAACTCTAGCCCCAAATCTCCCCAAACAGCCCCTGTCCACATCCGTCTACCCAACAGCCCCTGTCCACATCCGGTCCACATCCGTCTGTCCACATCCGTCTCCCATTTAAAAAATAAAAATAAAAAATAAAAAATAAAAAAAAGAAGGAAAATCTTATTATGCCTCTCATCTCTCACCTCTCATTATGCCAGCAATATTTCTGACCTCTCATTATGCCTTGTCCATTTTCTTGTTAATGTCCTAACTCTTGTGCCTCTCCACAGATTTTTCTCTGACTTTTCTTTATTATTTTTCTATCTCATGGCTACTGAATCGTCGGCCTCTTCTGAGATAGAACTTCGCCATTCAGATAATCCTGGATTGCGGATCACCTCTTCTCCTCTGACAGGGCCAAATTTTCTACAATGGCAACAGGCTGTCCGTATTTTTATTGGCGGCAAGAGGAAACTTGGCCACATCACTGGGTCACTTCCTTGTCCTCAAGATGATCCGAAAAAGGCAGAATGGGAATCAGATGACATGATTGTCATGTCCTGGCTGTGGAATTCTATGGATGATAATGTTCGCAGTGGTCTTCTCTTCCTCAAGACGTCAAAAGAAATATGGGATACCGTCAAAGAGCTATATAGTGATGCACATAATATGTCCCGCATCTTTCAATTAGAAAAAGAAATTGCATCTCTTCAACAAGAAGACAAGAGTCTCACTGAATATTATGCTAAACTACGAAGTTTATGGGAAGAACTAGCGTATCATGATGAGGAAGATACTTACTGTGCTAAGGATGTGGTTCTAATCAAGAAACGTCAAGAGCGTCGACGTATTTTCAAATTTTTAGATGGCCTCAAAGACGAGTATGATGGACTTTGTCAGCAGATTATTCGTGATGCTGAGATTATGACCTTGAACCAGGTCTACGCCACGCTTGCCCGAGAAGAAAAACGTAAACAGGTCATGATTTCTCCTGTTTCTCACCCTCAGTCTGCCTTATAGGCTGATATCTCTTCTTCATTTTTTTCTGATCGTGGCCGAGGCCGTGGCACTCGAGGCCATGGACGACATCACCTTTTCTGCACTCATTGCAAGCATACAAATCATATGGTTGATACTTGCTGGATACTTCATGGTCGACCTTCCATGCGCGGGGGTCTTTCTCGTGGGCGTGGTCGCTCAATTACTGGACGTGGCGCCTATTTATCTGCTACTGAATATGAAGAAGCACCTTCTGGCCCCTCTCCCATTATGGTCCAGGTTCCCCAAGAAGAATATGAACGTCTCACGGCTCAGAAAGCTGTCTTATCTGTTTCTACGTCTTCGGCTATTTCCAGTCCGACTGTACAAGGTACATCCACCACCGTTTCTTCGTCTCAACCCTGGGTCATTGATACCGGGGCCACTGACCATATGACTGGTATGTCTCATCTTTTTTCCACCTTTACCTCATGTTCTTCCCTAGGGTCTGTTAAATTAGCAGATGGAAATCTTACCCCCATCACTGGGATGGGTTCCATTCCTCTTTCATCTAATGTCACCCTTGACAAAACTCTTCTTGTTCCTGGGCTTGCTTCAAACTTACTTTCTGTGGCTACCCTGACTAAACAACTTAACTGTGCTGCCATTTTTCTTCCTTCTCATTGTTTATTTCAGGATCTCCGAATGCGGAAGATGATTGGTGGTGGTCGTGAAGATGGTGGCCTCTATCGTTTTGATGCGGGTATGCACCTCCAGGCTTCTGCTCATCAGATTTCCATTGATCGTGAGGATATTTATCGATGGCACTGTCGTTATGGACATCCTTCTTTTCCAGTTTTACGCAGTTTATTTCCCTCTTTATGCTCCAAGCAAAGCAATACTGTTTTTCAGTGTAGTACATGTGCTTTGTCTAAACAAAGACGTGTATCTTTTCCTCTAGTTTTACATAAAGATTCGGTCCCCATGTTTTCTTATATTCAGTCTGATGTGTGGGGGCCCTCCCCTATTCCCTCCTCTTTGGGCTTTCGTTACTTTGTTTCATTTATGGATGCTACCACCAAGATGACATGGATTTATCTCCTAAAACATAAAAGCGAAGTGTTTGATATTTTTAAATATTTTCATTCTTGGTTGGTCAATCAATTTAGTGCCAAAATCAAAATGTTACATTGTGATAATGGTGGCGAATACCTCTCCTCTTCTTTTCTCCATTATCTTCGCCAAAATGGCATTGAGTCTACTACTACCTGTGCCTCTACACCTCAGCAGAATGGGGCAGCCGAGAGAAAAAATCAACAACTTCTCAATATTACTCGGTGTCTTCTTACCGAGATGAATGTTCCCAAACATTATTGGGGAGATGCAGTTCTCACTGCTTGCTACCTGGCTAATCGATTGCCACATTCTGCTCTCAATTTTCAGACTCCAATTTCTCTTTTTAAAAAGGTACATCATGTTACTAATATCCCCCTTCGTGTCTTTGGATGCACTGCTTATGTGCATGATTTCTCTCCCTCCCGCACAAAATTATCTCCCCGATCCATTCCATGCATGTTTGTTGGCTACTCTCCTAGCCAAAAAGGTTATAAATTTGTCAATCCTAGCACTGGCAGACGTTATGTCACCCTCGATGCCACATTTTTTTAGTCCCTCAAATTTTCTTCTTCACAATCCTCAAGTTCTTCAACTTCTGTCACCCCTGCACCTTTCTTAGATTCCCCATCCACCATCCGTTGTCTACCTCTTTCTGTCCCAACTCCCTCTCCACCACCTCCACCTCCCAATCCACCACCACCACCACCACCACCGCCGCCTCCTCCTCCTCCACCCATTTCTCGCCATTCTACTCGTCTTCTTCGAAAACCCTCTTACCTGCAGGATTATTTGTGTTCTCATGCCTCTGCGCCTACCTCTCTGCCGAATACATCTTCATTACCATCACCATCATCAGACGCTGTGGGATCTCCATCTCCAAGGAATAAAGGTATCTCTTTTTCAACCTCTCATCCTATCCACCACTTTGTTTCCTATGATTCTCTTTTCTCTACATATAGGTCTTTTATTGCCAGTGTCAAGTCTACCTCCATTCCCACCAGGGTGGATGTTGCCTTATCTCATCCGAACTGGAAACATGCCATGATGGAAGAAATGAATGCTTTAGAAAAGAGTCAGACATGGGATCTCGTTACTCTTCTTGAGGGCAAACACCCAGTGGGATGTAAATGGGTATATACTATTAAATATAAACCCGATGGTTCAATCGATCGATACAAAGCTCGCCTTGTTGCCAAAGGATTTACTCAGACTTATGGCATCGATTATACTGAAACTTTTGCTCCCGTAGCAAAGATGAACTCCATTCGGGTTCTTTTATCTCTCGCTGCAAATTTGGGCTGGCCTCTTCATCAACTTGATGTCAAGAATGGATTCTTACATGGTGACCTCAATGAGGAAGTTTATATGAGTCTTCCGCCTGGTTTTCATCGTCAGGGGGAGGAAAATAAAGTGTGCCGCCTTCGCAAATCGATCTATGGTCTCAAACAGTCCCCACGGGCATGGTTTGACAAATTTACACATGCCATGAAACATGCCCATTTTCAACAATGTAGCTTTGACCATTCAATTTTTTGGCAACACACAGACAGTGGGATTACAATTGTCTCGGTTTATGTTGATGATATTATTGTTATGGGTGATGATGCTACTGCAATTATCAACATCAAATCTCACCTTTCTCGTGCTTTTGAGGTGAAAGACTTGGGGTTTTTACATTATTTTTTGGGCATTGAAATTGCTCGTTCTCGACATGGGATTTCCTTATGTCAGCGAAAATATGTGCTGGACTTACTTACTGAGACCGGTATGCTTGGGTGTAAGCCTCTTGACACTCCACTGGAGGTTACCCATCAGCTTACCTCACATGATAGTGCTGTCTTTTCTGATCCTGGACCTTATCAACGACTAATCGGGCGACTTATTTACCTCACAATTACTCGGCCTGATATTTCCCATGTAGTGAGTGTCCTCAGTCAGTTTATGCACTCACCTCGAGCTTCACATCTGGATGCTGCATTTCGGATTCTTCGTTATCTCAAAGGCTCTCCTGGCAAAGGTCTTCTTTATTCTAATCATGGTCATCTACATATTTCTGCCTTTTCTGACGCTGATTGGGCCGGTTCGAAAGATGACCGAAGATCTACAACCGGCTATTGTTCTTTTGTTGGAGGAAACCTTGTCACATGGAAAAGCAAAAAGCAGACAGTGGTGGCTCATTCCAGTGCCGAAGCTGAATATCGTGCTATGGCACATACCACGTGCGAATTACTTTGGCTTAAAAGTTTCTTAACTGAGCTTGGTTTCCCTCCTTCTACTCCAATGAAAATGATGTGTGATAATCAAGCTGCCATTCATATTTCAAGTAATCCTGTGTTCCATGAGCGCACAAAGCACATCGAGGTCGACTGTCACTTTATTAGAGAAAAAAATCAAGTCTCAGGAAATTGTTACTCCTTATGTTTGCACATCTGACCAACTCGCTGATGTGTTTACTAAAGCACTACCTAAAGATCGTCATCAGATTATTTCGTCCAAGCTTGGCCTTTCTGACATTTTTAGCCCAAGCTTGAGGGGGAGTGTTAAAGGAGCAATAGAAACATCCGGTCCACATCCGTCGAAGACATGATCCACCCTGATTTAGTGGACCGTCCTGATCATTTCTTTATAGTCAGATTCCATGTGTATTGTAGCCCTTAAAATCAAAGGCTGTATGACATTGAGTTTTAATATAAATAAACAGAGAGGTTGGGTGTTTCCGAAACTTAACAACTCTCTTTCAACATTTATGTGCCTAAGACTAGCCCGGCGCAGCCCATGACCACTTACAAATGCCTAATGTGTAAAATTAAAAGATATTCATGCGAGCACCTCTAGTCCCACTCAGGCTTCTATTTAGTGAATTCATTTTAATTAACTATTTCCATGAGCTCCCAACAACAACAACAACAACAACAACAACAATAATAACACAGAGTTCATCCAAATTGATGTTACCTTGAGTTACATGGCCATCCCTACTTTTATGCTTGGACTCTAGAACTAGCCTCCCCCGTGGTAGTCACCAACATAGTAATTACACTTAGTTATTACAAATGTTATCAAAATCCTTGTCATCATAAGGATCAAATTGCAAATTGTATCTCATATGTAAGATCTTTTCTGTTGCTAGAAAAATAAAAATTCTTAAAAATATAAATCAGGAAAAAAAAAATCATCTATCTATTTCCCATCTTTGTTTTGGTTTTTGAATATCAAAATAACTTGATTTCTTTGTTTGATACAATTTGAATAGTAAACTGTGAAAACATTGGTAGCTATTGCTATCAAATACCATCTCAATGCTTTGTCTAAAATGTCTGTCAAGCAACAAAGAATGTTGGGAAAAAAAAAGGCAACTACAAGGATGGGTTGGACAAATTGACATTGCACGGTCATATGCGACATGGCACTGTGCCACCTTCCCTCTCCCAAAGAGAGTTGGCCACAGATTTTGCTTCCTGCCTCTAGCTCCCAACAAACTGTTTTGCTAATGCTCATCTTAATCTTTGTGTTGCTGCAAAAGAGAAGCTTTAAACAGGATATTAGAGTTGGTTTCCTTCCAAGCTTTAAATGCTAAAACTACAAGGCTGTTCAGCAATTCCTTGACATAAAAGGGCACTTCGGAGGCAGTCACCAGTCCAAAATATATCCTGTTCATCCTTTCGACATTAATCTTCTGAAAAGAAAAAAAGATGAAAACATAAAGATAAAATCAGTAATAGAGTTAAATTTGTCCAGATATCTGATAACAGAAGATTTACATGTATAATTGTTAAATCCTGTTTGCATCCTTTAAACATTCATCTTCAATATTCTGAAAAATCCAGTGTCACGTCATTTGTCATCATCATCTTAGCCTCATTCCAAACAAAAATTTCCAAGGACCCACATAACTCATTTACAACAAGAAAATGGAGAACGAAGGAAACTCGAATTTCCAGAGACTAACAGTTACATAATCAGCCACAATGCTCGATTTATATATATTTCCAGATTTCTTAGTAGTTACATTTTATTCATTCAAATTGGAAGTTTGGTAAGTTGCAAAAACAGAAGATAAAGCCAGTGAGATCAAGATAACATAATAAGAATACATTGCTAATGATGCTTAAAATCAAATCTGTACTGAAAAGATTAATGGTCTAGTTTGTTTTTATGTCGAAATTAGATTGTTTGGTAATGGTCTAGTTTAACATCTACTATTTTACAAATAAGAGGTTTTACCTCTCAACTCAAGCTCACTTATCCATTAAGAGCTAATTGTGGTAAAGTAGGTTAACATGTTCTGTCAAAATTGCCACATTTTTGGGACAATTTTGGGACAAGCTTGTTCCCAAGCTATTTCAGTAATTCCTGTCTTACCCCTTTGGGACAAGGTTTAAAAATGACAACCACCACCCTTACTGAAAGAAAAAAATTAATAATAATTCATGTCTTACACCTTTGGGACAAGGTTTAAAAATGACCACCACCACCCTTAACTTATTTGAATGCTTTATTAAACATTCTAACTTTGAATAAGAACTTCTGCCAGTTCTGAAAAGTGACTTTACCAAACTAACTTATTGTAAAACAAGACCTACAACAAAAAGTCTTAATTCTCTCTTATTGGATTATAGTTAAGATTTGCCAAATGCCCCTAATACTAAGTTGCCTTGAGAGAAGCCCTCAAAAGACCGATAAAGAGATTGGTGATCAGTGAAAATCCTAAAAAAAGAGACAGATAAAGAGAAAAACCCCTCGAAAGAGTGTACTAAATGCAGAAAAACCCCTCAAGAAACCTCTCCCACTATAAGAAAACAGGCCTTTACCCATGGATTTTTAGCCCTAGTTAAAAAAAAAAAAAAAACATTGAGGATAAATGGGCTATTTAGCTTCGGTTGCTAAGGAACCAAGGCTAAAAGTCAGCTTTTATGTAGTGATTACTTTCAAACAATTCTATCCCATTTAATCCCACATACTGTCAAACAATACGCCCTTAGGATTTTCTGTTATGTTTCAAATCAATTATTTGTTTAGAATTTAATACTGATGAGGTTTTCAAATTAGTTGTTGAATATTTATTTCATGCGTGGTTATGAATGATGGTTTAATAAAGTCTCAAATGGTGTACTGCAGTAGAGAAATTGTTTCCAGTGAATAATTTCAAATGGTTGTAACATGTTAGACGTATGTATTTGGTTGTTCGCCGATGTGTTTAAATGGAACTTAGCATAAATTGGACTGAAACTTGTACACTTTTTGTGCAAGTCACATCTTAAAAATTAGATATGAGGGTACACACTCGGTACCCGATTTTAAGGGCGTGTCATTGGTACCTTGGATTTGGTGGTAAATGGTATATTTCAAATCTAAATAGTTGTTTTTTTTTCTTTTTTCTTTTTTTCATTTAACAACCTTAAATTTTGAGGTAAATGGAATTGAGGCATTTCAAATCAACTTTTTTTTTTTTTTTTTTTTTTTGTTTTAAAATCTCAACAAAGTGGTAACATTCCAATGTAATCCATAGGAAATGCCCTTTTTTGCCTCTTCTGTTTGATAGCTTGGAAAGAAGATGGTAAATAATTAATAATTACTTCTATATTTCCTTAGAAATTCATATTGTCCCAAAAAGTCTTACATTAGGTACTTTGCTATGTACTAAAATCATGTGGGCCCCACCATGATATATGTGTTATATCCACGCCGTCCATTCATTTTTCCAAATCATTTTAAGGCATAAGTTAAAAAATGAGGCATACTTAAAGCTCAAGTGGCCCACAATAAGAATAATTACATCTACCATTGAACCTACTGTTATCTATGGAGTGGTCCACTTGATCTTTGGATTTGACTCATTTTTGGACTCATGTCCTAAAATGATTTAAAATGATGAATGAGCAGTGTGGATATAACACATAAATCATGGTGGGGCCCATGAAGTTTTAATTTGAAAAGAGGTTGAAATTTGCATTGTTTTCAAGGTGAAACTTCGTCTCCGTGGTAAAAATCATCATTATGCTTTTACCACAATTTACTTTTATTTACCTCTCATCAAACAGGCCCTCAAAGACAAGAGAGTCCCACATATAACAAAGGTCTCTTAGCTACTAATTCATTGGACGCATGGTAAGTAGACGATACCTAAAACAATCCAATTATCGTTGCAATACTAAAATCACATCAATAGAATGATCTGAAACATCCAAACATTGGACATCTAAATAAATGGTTAAAAAATGTCAATGAGTCACTTGTTTTGATTGTTGCATTTGTGGCACACCCAAGGCTTGGAATTTCCTTTTTTCGGCCAAAGTGTTTATTTTAATGGGCTTATTACAATCATTCTATCAAATTTGATACATGCTAATTTGGGACATGAAAGCTAATTAGTTAATCAAATCTAAGTCATGTGAATATACTTACAAGTTTCCAAATTGAACATTTGGATTTTAGTTCATTTCAATCAAACACAAATGAGGATTGGAATGACCTTGATTCTAATGCATTTCAAATCCAAGCTTCCCTATGTCTTATCCCCACGGCCATTCATTTTTTTCCAGTTTAATTTATGGCATGAGCCGAAAATGGAGGCATATCCAAAGCTCAAGTGGACCCTATTAAAGGAAATAGTGGGGATAATGATGCGTACCATTGAAACCTTCTTAAGGCTCATAGTGATGTTTACTTGTCATCTAACTTGTTTATAAGTTCACATATGCAATGAAGGAAAAACAAAAATATAAGCTTGATCCGAAACTTCGATGGCCCTTAGAGGTTTTCAACGGCAGGCGTTAATTCTCATCGTTTCCTTTTGAGCTTTGGATACGCTTCAATTTTAGGCTCTTTTCCTAAAATTAGTTGGTAAAATGGATGGACAGCGTGGATAAAACACATACATAACAGTGGGCCCTGCAGAATTTATTTAATACGCAAGCCACTTATCCTGCACAGACGCTAACCTACAGTTGAGGGAAGCGGTTTGGCTGGTGACCCGAACACCAGCCCGGAGCTGGTGTCAAAGCTTTGTGGGACCCACCATGATGTATGTATTTTATCCACGCCATCCATCCATTTTTCGAGATCATTTTATGGAAAGAGGCTAAAAATGAAGTAGATTCAAAGCTCAGGTGGATCACAGCACATGAAACAATAGGGAGGATGATGTCCACCATTGAAACCTTCCTAGGGCCTACGATGATGTTTATTCTTGATCCAACTTGTTGGTAAGGTCACTCAGACTTGGATGAGGGGAAAAAACAAATATTATATTGATCCAAAACTTTCTTGGCTCCCAATTATAAGTTTTCAACTGTAAGTATTCAATCCCTATGGTGTGGTCTACTTTAGCTTTGGATTCGCTTCCATTTTAGTCTTGTACCGTCAAATGATATCTCAAAATGGATGGATGGATTGGGTGAAACACATACATCATGTTGGGCCCCACATATCTTTGACACCAGCTTGGGGGCTAGTGTTCGGGTCACCAGCCAAATTGCGTCCGCCCAGCCTTTGGCAATAGGGGTGTCAGCTCTATCCAAACCTGGCCCGCCTCCCTCAACACATGCCCAAACCCAGCCCAGCTCTGTGACCGGCCACATTAATGTAACGGGAGCCGACTAAAGAAGCAAATGCATGGTCTAACCCGAGCCCAACCGTTCACATAGAGAAAGAAACTGTCATTTAATCCTATACTTTTCCATATATAAAAGAATTTATCAACACTACAAGGAGCTTTATGAAGGAGATAAATTTTTGAAGAAAATTTGTGTAAATTTTAAATTTTTAAAAGGGTAAAATATTTAAATTTAAAAAATATATTCAAGTCGGTCCAGGCTGACAGGTTTTTAACAGCCCAGTCCAAATCCAACCCGTTTAAAAAATGGGCTTATAGTTTAAGCCCGAGCCTGACCTGCGGGCCTAATACTCTAGTCTAAGCCTGAAAGCCCATCGGGCCAACCCGGTCCATTGACAGCCCGAAGTTACTGGACGCAGATTAGCTACCGGCAGGTTGAGTTGGGAGACTCGCAACTGAAATGACGTCATCATATATTTTGAGCCCCACCATTATGTACGTGGTGTAGCCACACCGTCTATACATTTGGAGAGATCATTTTAGGGCGTTATCCAAAGAACGAGTCTGATCCAAACCTCTAACAAACCACGGTGGGGAGAGCGATGCCCACTGTTGAAACCTTCCTAAGGTCTACCATGATGTTTATTTGAGATCCAAATTATTCATAAGTTAACGCATACATGAACGAATGGAAAACACAAATATAATGTTGATCGAAAACTTTTGTAGCCCCTAAATGCTTTTAATGGTAAGCGTTCAATCTCCACTGTTTTCTGTGGCGAGGCAACTCGAGCTTTGAATCTGACTCATTTTTTGCATAATAACCTGAAATGATCTGTACAAATATATGGGCGGTGTGGATATAACACATACATCATGATGTGGCCAAAAAAACATGGTGACAGCGGGTAACTCGGCATGACTCTTTTCATGCGGAGTATACTCTTTTGGGCCCACCTAGAATGTATGTGCTTTATCTATTCCGTCCATATGTTTTTACAGCTCATTTTAGGGGTTGAGCCCAAAATTTATGCATATCCAAATCTCAAGTGGGCCATGCCACAGTAAACAGTGGGAATAATGATATCCACCGTTGAAACCTTACCGGGCCCCACAGTGATGTTTATTTGTCATCCAACCTGTTCATAAGATCACATGTATATGGATGAAGGGAAAACACAAATATCAGCTTGATCCAAAACTTCTGTGTGCTCTGAGAATTTTTCAATGGTAGACATTCAGTTCACACTTTTCCTATGGTGTGGTCCACTTTAGAGTTTGATATGCTTCACTTTTTGGCACCATAACTAAAATTTTCTGTTAAGATGGATGGACGGAGTGGACCTCACAGAGTTTACTCCGTGAGGTAAATCACGGTGGACCTCACGGTGGACCTCACAGAGTTTACTCCGCAGGCTTTACTAAGGAAGCGTGTGGAGTCACTCACTACGCAATTCAAGGAAGCGTGCGGAGTCACTCACTACGCAATCCGCTTCCTCGACTATGGCTACTCAACCTGTCAGCAGCTAATCCGCGCGGAAGTTGCTTTGTTGGTGGGGCTCACCGTTACGTTTGTGGAAAATCCACTCTGTCCATCCGTTTTGTGAAACGGATCCGGGGCCGCCCAAGTGGAAACAGTGGGGATTCAATGAGCACCGTTGAAACATTAAGATGGCTATAAAAGTTTTGTATCAGGCTAAGCCTTTGGTGTTGTCCCTTCGTCCCAGTGTGAATGACCTTATAAACGGTTTGGATGGCATATAAACATCGAAGTGTAGCTCAAGAAAGTTTCAACGGTATGTATTTCTTTCCCCAGATTTCTCTCTCGTGTAGCCCACATCAGGTTTGGATCCGCATCATTTTCTATCACATCTCCTAAAATGAACTCCAAAAACCGATGGGCCGGGTGGATTTTCCATAAACATTACAGTGGGCCCCACCTGGTATCCAAGGCAGGGGCGCGGTTTGGGTTGATCCAGGGATCCACTGAGGTCGGTGGATAACCGGCCACTGTAATGTATGTACCTTACATCTATACTATTCATGCGTTTTTGAAAGCTCATTTTAGGGCATTATCCAAAAAATAAATTAGATGCAAATCTTATGTGGACCATACCACATGAAATAGTAGTGATTGAATCCACACCATTAAAAACTTCATGGGTCTACTAGAATGTTCATTTTCCATCAACCTCTTGAAAAGATCACAAAGACATACCAAACAAATATCATCTTTACCCAAAACTTTTGTGACCCACGAGAAACTTTTAATAGTTGAGTACCATGGTTTACTGTATTATGGTCCGCCTGAGATTTGGGTCTACTCCATTTTTTGGTCAGATTTGGGTCTGCTCCATGATTTGAATCATGCTCCAAAATTAGTTTTCAACATGAATGGACGGCGTGGATATAATACACACATCACACAGTGGACGGCACGATCCGGAGATCCAGCGAAGCGGTTTCCCCAAGGCAGGAACTTGTGCCAAAAGGGACGCGGATTTCCTGCGAAAGCCTTCAGCAGGAAGTTCGGGAACCTAGGTGGGGCCTATAGTGATGTTTTCGGATAAATCCACACCGTCCATCCGTTTTGGGAGCTCGTTTTAGGACATAAGGAAAAAATGAACCGGATGGAAGACTGAATTAGGCCGAAAACGTGAGGATTGAACATCCACAGTTGAAATATTTGTGGGGCCACAAGAGTTTCGAATCTGATATTTGTGTTTTCAGTTAATCCCAGTAGTAGTGACGTTATGAACGGTATGGATTCCATATAAACATCACTGTGGACCCTAGGTAGGATTCAACGGTAGTAATTTCCCTACCCACCTTTTTCTTTAGTGAGGCCCACTTGAGTCTTGGATCCGATTCGTTTTTGTTTTCATGTCCTAAAATGAGCTCCCAAAACGGATGTACGGGGTGGATTTATTAGAAAGCATCAATGTGGGCCCGCCTAAGTTACCAGTACAGGAACTTCCTGCGCAAGGCTTTCCTGCGCTCGGAATCCAAGCGGGGCCACTGTGATTTTTGTGAGAAATTCACGCCGTTCATCCGTTTTATTAGATAATTTTAGGATATAAGACCAAAAACGAACCGGATCCGATAATCAAGTGGGCCGAAAAAGTGAGGATTGAATGTCCACAGTAGAAATATTCGTGGGGCCACAGTAGTTTTTAATCAGAGTAATATTTGTGTTTTCAGTTCATACAAGTAGGAATGACATTATGAACGGTATGGATGGCATATAAACAACACTGTGGACCGAGGGAGGTTTCAATGGTAGTAATTTCCCTACCCACCTTTTCCTTAAGTGCGGCTCATTTAATTCTTGGATCCAGATCATTTTTGGTCGCGTGTCGCAAAATGAGCTCACAAAACGGATGGACAGCGTGGATTTCTCGCGAACATCATGGTGGGCCCCACCTAGATTCGGTGCAGGAACTTCGTGCGAAAGCCTTTCGCAGGGAATCCGCGTCCCATCTCGCAGGATATCCTCGTCGCTGCTACACTACGCAATCGGACTACATAAAGGCCACTTGCAGTGCAGCCGTGCAGAGGGAGAGGTAGAGAGAGAGAGAGACAGACAGACAGAGAACAGGTATGATTATTTATTTTTTATTTTTTTCGATTATTTATTTATTTATTTTTAGAAAAAGCTCTCCATTACAATGCAATAGACCCATAGTATTGATATGGCATCAACAACACTATATGGCATATAGTCAGGATATATTGAAAATATCACCGATACAATGCGATAGACCAGTAGTGTTGATAAATTCAGGTTTCAATTGGGGTATCTACAAAGCCTTTTGATATAGTACAATAATCTAAATGCGATAGACCAGTAGTGTTGATAAATTCAGGTTTCAATTGGGGTATCTACAAAGCCTTTTGATATAGTACTATAATCTAAGTTCTTTAGGATTAATACTTGTACAGAAGAATCCCACATTGTTTATCTGCTACTTATCAAGAAAATTACATTATCGGTGAAGAGCAAGAAACCCTAACTTTACCAACTGACCACTTATTAGCATCATAATGCGGCTGGCTGCTACAAGTTCCAGTTTATTTTTGAATTTTGTCGTAGGCTAGGTTTAATTTTATTTAGGGGTCGTTTGGATTGTATGCTTACTTTATATATAAGCTTACTTTGCTAAACAAGAAAAAAAGGTAGAAAAGTGTGTTGGTTTCCAACATCACATAAGTACTTATCCCTCAAGTTTGTTTGGAACACCCTTAGGCTATCATGTGGGCTCAACCTTTGATGTGGACCATTCATATGCTGGGCCCACCTTGGCCTTGTCTTCTATGTAAACTGTCCATCGTGTGGGGCCTACCTTCAATGTGGAGCATCCACCTTGCGAGGCCCGCATTCGACGTGGGATATCCATCATGTGGGGCCCACCTTGAATTGGTCATCTATCATGTCAGGCCCACCATCAATGTTACTATCCGTCATGTGGGGGCCGCCTTTAATATACACTGCGTGTCATGTGGGCCCTACCTTTGTGGGTCGTCCACCATGTGGGGCCCACCTTGGATGTGGGCCGTTCATCATCGGCACCCTTGATGTGGAATGCCCATTATATGGGGCCCAACTTGATGCGGGTAACCCATCATATGGGGCCCCCCTTCAATGTGCACGACCCATCACGTGGAGCCCACCTTTGATGTGGATTATCTATTGTGTGGGCCCACCTTCCATAAAAGTCGTCCATCATATGGGCCGACCTTAGATGTGAGCCATTCATCATTAGTGGCCGACCTTTGATGTGGACTGTCCATTATGTTGGGCCCACCTAATACGAGTCATCCGTCATGTGGGGCCACCTTCAATATCCATTGCCCCTTACGTGGATCCCACCTTTGATTTGGACTGTCCATCATGTGGACAGTCCATTACATGGGCTCACCTTGATGTGGGTTATCCATAATGTGGGGCCCACCTTTAATGTCAACCATCCATCACGTGCACCCCACCTTTGATGCAGACCATCCATCATGTGGGTCCTTTGATATGGACCATCTATCACACGGAGAAAGTTGAAAAGAAAAATATAAAAACTTATGGGGATAAGTAACTTTCATCACATATGTTACTTTTACAATGGTGTTTACTAGACTAATTTAAGTTGTAACTTATTAACTAACATATTAACTAACATATTGCTAAAAAAAAAAAAAATTATTAACTTACATAAGTTAAATTACTTATTGCATAGTATCCAAACAAGTCCTTAGTGTTTGCTCACACATAATTGCTTTGATCTGTTTTACTCCTATCTTCTATTAAGACATGGAAATTAGAGGAGAATTTCCGCTTAGTTACTTATCTACATAAAGAGTGAAGTCCTATTGCATGTAAAATAGACCATCTCCAATAACTTCTGTTACAGGATTGGGTAACATATCTTTCATTGGTAACTGACCAACCACAATCTCGTCATTCCTCGTAACATCTTTCACATGGTGATACTTAAGTCAATATGCTTTCATCCCACATATTATATGTGGTCTTTCATAGCCTTCAAGAGAGCGTAAACTTCTACCCTTGTGAGCATCCTATTAAGACTCTTCTTGCATTGGTGAATAAAAGAGAATGCAAATGCTTACCTTGCCGAAGACCCATGGATTTTTTGAAGAACATTGTTGCAGTTCCGACTTCCAATGGCTAAAATTAATAGAGTAGCAGTGGAAATGCATTCTTTCATCCATCTTTCTCTATCCTTTCTTGAAAGATGAAAGCCATCCTCAAGATAAAGAATGAACTCTCACTTTATGTGGTCATAATCAATTTTTGTCAATCTCACATATGATGCTTGGCTCAACACTTTCTCCCCATAATGCATGCATTGACCTGCAACTGAGATGCCATTAAGATTTTCCTAACCCTTACAAAAGTGCCTTGGAAAAGTGAGATACTCTTAGACAACATTCTTACGCTTTTACTACAACCATGGGAAGAATCCTGGTAAGATTAATAGGAAAGCTGAGATAATACCCATTCGCAGCTATCTTGTTAAGAGTTGACATAAGACTTATAGGGCAGATGTCTTTAACCTCCACTTTCTTACATTAATGATAAGCATGATGAGCATAGCACTAACACTTTTGATCCGTCATGCCTCATCATGAAATTTATTCAATATATCACCTTTCACCACTTTGCAACATTTATTGAAGAATGTGAATGAGAATCTTTGATTGAAATCTCTTTCAAATTGATCCACTTACTTAGATGGAATGAGATCAAAGTTAGCTCCCTACCTATGAAGCTGCATGTAGTCCTCGATTTTTTTGTTGATTTCCTCTCTCTCTCCAACTAGATTCCCTCCCACCTTGATATTCTTTACTACATTTACCCTCCTTGCATTTGCAATTTGGTGGAGAAAATACGCTATTATCCCCTTCTCTTGTGTATCCCATCTCTTAATAAAGGGGTCTTAATCTTCGTGTCCAAGGGATTTCCTCTATTCTAGTTATATCATGGAAGTCTTTTTTTTTTTTTTTTTTTTTTTTTTTAATTTTAAACCCCAATTTTTGAAAGGTAACAATTTTATTACTGGTGGGCAGCGAGGCAAGAAGCTTGTAGGCTTCAGTACAACGAGAGGAGGAAACCCAATCAACAATGAGAGTCCTAATTTTGCGGATAACTCCTGCGAGCGATTTCTCCTTGTTTTTGAAAAAACATCGATTACGTTCGTTCCATATAGTCCACATGACAAGTGAGGCCCTAATCCGCCAGACCACCTTCTCTTATTTCCTTAAGATACAGCCATGCCATGAAGCTAGGAAGGAGGGAACCGATGAGGGCATAACCCATGGGATGTGGAAGGGGGGTAGAAGATCATCCTAGATTTTGACCGCAAATTTGCAGTGGAGGAAGATATGATCGACTGTTTCGGCATCTTGCATACAATTAAAGCAAGCAAACATTAGGGATTATTGAGCCCCTCTTGTGAAGGTTATCCACAGTAAGAATTTTGTTTTTATCTGCCAACCAAACAAAGGCTACCACCTTCGTCAGAGCTCCATACTTCCAGAAATGAAAATTGTGGGAGGCAGCTGTGGCAGATTTGGTGAGATAATCGTAGAATGAATGCACCAAAAAGCCGTTAGAATTCGTAACTTTCCAACTAAGGCCGTCGTTCTTCCCCATGCGAATCTTTTCTCTATTGAGCCTCTCCAATAGGGCAATGAATGAATCAGTCTCCTCATCAGTCATACCTATACGGATCGGTGGAGCCCAAATTACTTCTCCCCCAACTAAGGAGAAGCAGCTGTCAATAAAGATGTTTCTATCCATCGCTAGTTGTGCTATGCCAGGGAAAGAATCTTTCAACCGCCTGTCTTCTAGACACAAGTCTTCCCAAAATCGAACATGCAAACTAGTTCCCACCTGAAAGGACGCTACTTCTTTAAACTTTGGAAGCATAGTGAGGACAACTTTCCGTATGCCAGACGCTCTATAAGCTGATGAATTTTTTGTCCACCACCCTCCCCGATCGGTCCCATACTTGGCCATCAAAATCTGAGGCCACATATTTTGCTCCTCTTCAGCAAACCGCCATAGCCACTTACCCAAAAGGGCATCATTCATCATTTCCAAGACTTTCAGCCCAGCTCTTCCTTAAAAAAAGGCTTGCAAACGTGTTTCCATTGTAAAAGATGGAATTCCCCAGCATCGTTTTTTCCTTTCTAAAGGAAGTCATGCCTGAGCTTCTCGAGTCTATCCAAAACCTACTTGGGGCATTCGAAGATTGCCATGAAATACAATGGCATATTCGAGAAGGCTGCCTTAATCAACGTGAAGCGGTCTACTAGCGACAAGTGACGACCTTTCCATGCTGAAAGCTTCCTTTCAATAACCGAGTCCTAGAGGTGCTTCGGAGGCTTATCGATAGGTCCGATACACAGTGGAAGACCCAGATATGTAGTGGAAAACAAGCGGGCTACATATTCGAAGATATCATCGAATTGCTACACCTCAGCTTCCGAAAGATGAATCCCCAACATCTCACATTTAGACATATTAACCTTTAAACCTAACACAAGGTCAAAACACTTGATTGTTTTCCAAAGGTTATCCATCATAGCCTCATTAGCTTCACAAAAGAGAATTGTATCGTCCGCAAACTGGCGATGAGTAACTGAGGGCCTACCTTCTGTCACTTTAAACTCGTGAAACAACCCCACCTCCTAACCTTTCAAAAGCATTTTTCCAAGAGCTTCCGCGACAACTACGAACAAAAATGGGGACACCGGATTGCCTTGATGCTGCCCCCCTGGACCCCTTAAAGTAGCCTTTCGGGGATCCATTGACTAACATTGAGAAAGAGGCTGATGAGCCATACTCCATGATCCAATATCTCCAAATTTGCATGCAACATATAATCTAAAAATCTCCAGTCTACACGATCATAGGCTTTCTCTAGATTAACTTGCAGACCAGACCTGCCCTCCCATCCATATGAATAGCATCAATACACTCATACGCAATCAATGCCAAATCCAAAAGCTGATGCCCCAACACAAATGCACTTTGGTTTTCTGAAATGATGGAAGACAACACTAACTGGAACCTGGAAGCCAGAATTTTTGCGACGATCTTGTGTGGACTCCCCAGCAGGCTAATGGGTCTGAAGTCTTTAAGGGTTTCCGCCCCATCAATCTTTGAAATAATAGTAATAAACGTGGCTCCCAATTCTTTAAACAGTTTGCTTCTTTCAAAGAATTTCTTCACAGGAGCCATCACATCTTTTTTCACAACCATCCAAAAAACTTGATAGAACCCAAAGGGGAACCCATTGGGACTAGGAGCCTGATCCATTCCTAGAGATCCCGTGGCCTGAGCAACCTCCTCTTCGGACACCGGTCTTTCGAGAATGTGAACATCGGCCTCCGAAAGAGAGGGGAACTCCAAATTGTCGAGAGGAGGGAAGGGACCTTCTTCCATAGTTAGAAAAGACTGAAAGAAGTCAACAATGTGAGCTGAGATTTCACCCTTATTAGTAATTCTTTTATCTTCCACCATTAGAGAAGTGATCTGATTATACTGAGCTCCAGCGCTATCCATGCTATGGAAAAATTGGATGTTTTGACTCCCCTCTTTGAGCCAAATCGCCCTACATCGTTGCCTCCATTTGATTTCTTCTTCTTTCGATCTCTTCGTGAACTGAAGAGCTAGCTCCTATCTTCTTCTCTTGTCCTCTTCAATAGTTGTGCCTGCTTCCTCTATCGAATCGATGTGTTATATTTCAGAGAGAATATTATTCGATTCTTCCTCTTTACACCTTTACGAATCTTTCTTCCATTGGAGAATCTTTTTGTTCGGCAAGCGCAACTTTTGATTTAGAATGAACCCCGCATAACCGTCAACTCAAAATGAATCCCACCATTCCTTAACCAATTGCTGGAACCCATCGACTTCTAACCAGGATAGCTCGAACCGGAATGGCCTGGGACCCCAATTCCCTTCATTTGCATCAAGAAGAATTGACCTGTGATCAAACAATGGTCTAAGGAGACCCACTTGCTTGTAGATGGGGAACTTATCGTTCCAATCCAGAGAGACGAGAAATCTGTCAATACGTGACATAGTGGGATTTTTCTGCCCATCCGACCAGGTAAACAGAGCTCCTTCCAACAGTAGATCCACTATCTCACTTCCCTGAATCCAGCTAGAGAAATCCCTCATGCTAGAGGACACTTTATCATTTCTAAGCCTTTCATACGAGAACCGAGTGACATTAAAATCACGCCCAACGCACCAAGGGTATGGCTATTTCGCCCTAATGAAGTCCAGCTCATCCCAAAGCAGATCTTTTTTAGCAGCCACGCACGACCCATACACCAATGAGAACACCCAAACAAACCTAGAAGAGGACTCCTTGAGAAGCACCGAGACAGAATAGGATCCGACCCACAAATCCAGCTTGCACCACCTTGCCTTGTTCCACGCAACCACTATCCCTCCTGTCAACCCTCTAGCATTAAGGGCCACCGAGTCTTTCTGTCTCTCTCCCCACATTGAATTGACAATCTTGTCATCGATGATTGCAACTTAGTTTCCAGTAGAGCAAAAATCTGGATTTTCTCCTTTCTACAAACTTGACGAATCTGTGCTCTTTTGAGCTTACAGCCCAGGCCCCGAACATTCCACAAGATAATCTTCATTTGTCCATTATGCCTTCCCCCATCCCCCTCTTCATTGAGGACTCCCTACTGTCGAAGTCGTAGTAGACTATAGACCCCAAACTATTCAACTCCCACTGCCCTTTAGGCGATTTCCTGACTTTGGGGATCAGCTGAGATTTAGGACCTCTCTGCCCATTAGCATCAAAGAACCATATGAAGTCCTTGATGTGCTCATCCGCTTCCCCATAAGTGACCCCGAAAATTCTTCTGACTCTGCCCAGCGCGTCCTTCATCCATTTCTTATCCCTAACTGATAGCTCCTTCTCAACTGGATCTGATTCTACCACGATAGAAGAGCTCGTCAAAAGGTCCCTCTCAGCATTCGACAAAGATGGAAACGGAGACCATTCTTCTCCGGGTTTGCTCTCTGCAAAGGGGTAATAACCAATAGGTCATCCTCAGCTGGAAGAATACCGTTGTCTGACATAAACTCGAGGCCTCTCATAGCTTCAAAATTCCTGCAACCGATATTGTCCTCCTGCACCCCATAGGAACCAACTGCCTTCTAACATATCATGGAAGTCTTGCAACACAATCTTTTACTTCTCTTTTAAATGTTTTTACACTTAATGTCTTTAAACTTTGTTTTGATAATTTTATGGCTTTTGGGAGAGCTTGAATCCCTCCCAACCAAACACCTCGATACTTTTTACTAAAACTCTGCCATTTTAGCCAACCCTAGAATTTCCAAACATTTTGAATTTAGATTGATGTGGACCCCAAGAAGTGTCCAATGTCGTAAAGGAATGTGATTCGAAATTGTGTTTCATTAGAGCACCTTGAGAAACCACCACAAGATGTTCCTCTATTGCAAAATCAGGAATCAATCTAAAATGCCGATGACACCTACCCATCCACAAATGCATTTAAAACCATCTTTGTGCAAAGTAAAACAAATTGTCACTAAGAACTTTCTGACATTTGTGTTTGCCATATTTGCCCTTGTATGACGGAGGCAATCATTTTTTAATCTTGAATATCTGAATGAAAATAATAAAACTTGAGCAACTTAACATAAAAAGCATCTAACTTCAACATGTAAATATCCTCTGTTGGTGTTAGTTATCTTGCTATTGACTCTCATCATTTTGGAGATTTGTGTAACGAATTTAAAATAGGACTAATGCTTTGAATTGGCAATTTAGGGCCTGTTTGGTTCTCACCAAATAAGTTACTTTTTTTTGTAACTTATGTTAAGTTATTAAGTTACTTTGGTAAATATGATTGCAAAAGTAATTTATGTGCTTAAAGCTACTTATCTCCATTTTTTTAAGCTTTTCTAACACCCCCCCCCCCCCCCCCCCCCCCCTCTTCACACACACACACACAGAGTCCATATCGAAGGAGGCCCCAGATGATGGACCCTCCACATCAAGGGTGGGCCCCACAAGATAGATGGTCCATATTAAAGGTGTGCCCCACATGATGGATCACCCATATTAATGTGGGCCCACATAATGGATAGTCCACATCCAAAATCGGCGGGTATTATGGACGACTCACTTCAAAGGTGGGTCCCACATGATGGATGGTCCACATCAAAGGTGAGCTCCACATGATGGCCAATGGACATTGAAGCTGGGCCCCACATGATGGATGATCCACATCAAAGATCGGCCACTGATGAATGGCCCGCATCCAAAGCGAGCCCCGCATGATGGACAACCCACATTGAAGGTGGGGCCCATGATGGAAGTCCGCATCAAATGTGGGCTCCACATGATGGTCAATTAATAATGGCAAGCCCCACGTGATGGGCGGTCCACATCAATGGTAGCCCCTATTGATGAGTGGCCCATATCAATGGTAGGCCCCTGATGATGGATGGCCCACATTGGAGATGGGGCCCACATGATGGGCAATGGATATTGAAGGTGGGCCCCACATGATGGACAATAAAAAAATGCATTTAAAACCATCTTTGTGCAAAGTAAAACAAACTGTCAGTAAGAACTTTCTGACATTTGTGTTTGCCATATTTGCCCTTGTATGACGGAGAGGCAATTATTTTTGACTGCCGAATATCTGAACGAAAATAATAAAACTTGAGCAACTTAACATAAAAAGGCATTAACTTCAACATGTAAATCTGCTTTGTTGGTGTTAGTTATCTTGCTACTGACTCTCATCGTTTTGGAGATTTGTGTAACGAATTTAAAATAGGACTAATGCTTTGAATTGGCAATTTAGGGCCTGTTTGGTTCGCACCAAATAATTTACTTTTTTTTGTAACTTGAGTCATTAAGTTACTTTTTCACTTAAGTTAGTTTGGTAAACATGATTGCAAAAGTAATTTATGTGCTTAAAGCTACTTGTCTCCATAATTTTTTTAGCTTTTCTACCCCCCCCCCCCCCCCCCCCCCCCCCCCCCCCCCCCCCCTCCTCACACACAAACAAAGTCCATATCAAAGGAAGCCCCACACGATGGACTGTCCACATCGAAGGTGTGTCCGACATGATGGATTGTCCATATTAAAGGTGTGCCCCACATAATGGATAGTCCATATCAAAGGTTGGCCCCTAATGATAAATAGCCCACATCCAAAATGGGCGGGTATGATGGACGATTCACTTCAAAGATGGGCCCCAAATGATGGATGGCGAACATCAAAGGTGGGCCCTACATAATGGATGGTGCACATTAAAGGTCATCCCCTAATGATGAATGGCCCACATCTATGTTGGGCCTTGGATGATGGACAACTCACATCAAAGATTGGCCCCATATGATGGACAGTGGATGTGAGAGGGACCAAATAGACTTGAGGGATAAATACTTATGTTGTTGGAAACAAAACATGCTTTTCTACTTTTTGGCTGATAAGTATGTTGTTTATCAAACATATTTGTTGCTTGTGGCATAAGTAGCTTATCTAAAGTAACTTACTATCCAAACGCCCCCCTTAAAGTGAACAAATAGTTAAATGGGTTCAACTGAAAAGAAAATTTAAAAAATAATTTTGGGGCTAGTCATTTGGTTCTGTCTATTTGGGTTAAGTAATCCACTCCGCCATGGTTTCTGAAACATTGTTTGCCAGTGCCCTGATCTGCAATTATTTTTATCATCCCAAGACGGACTTTACCTGTAAGCATTATAACTCTATAGGGTTTTTCAATTAGCAAGAAGAATTCATGTCTGCAATATAAAGGATCTTCATTTGTAGAATGGCTGTCAAGCAGTACTGGGGATAGACTATTGATTTTGTCTAATTGGGTCAAATCACTCACTATGGCATGGTTTCTAAAATATTCTTTAAAATGATCCTGATATAAGGATCCTTCAGGTCTTCTGGAAGGTTTTCCATCATTCTAGGAAGGACTTCACCTGCAACTATGCAACCACCTGGTGTGTACATCATCCTTAGAATGGGTGAAACCTTTAGGATGTCCATCTCTTCACTTAATGATGTTGTTAGAGAGTATATCTCTTCATAGCTCCATAGGGTGAAAAAATTCCCAACGGCAAGGTGCAAAAAAAAAAAAAAAAATCATGTCAACAACACAAGCGATCTAAATTTGTAGAATCCTAGTCTTTTGATTGGGCTGTTGTTCTAGAAGATATCCATCATCCCTAGGTTGGGTGAAACCTTTGTGAGCTGATAGGAAATTTTTCATCCCATCTTACAAGTGGTTTGAGATAATGGCATTTGTTGTAGTCCTAATGCAGTCCAAAGTGTGTCGTGATCCCACCAATAGATTGTTCGGTCAATCTGGTGGACGAGTGTTCCGTAATGGTAATGGTGGCCATAACCTTTACGATACGGGGTGTAACGGCTCTTATGGGGGTTGTAGTGGCCTTTGCAGTCTTTTTTTTCTTTTATTGGAAAAAATTTGAAAACTTGTATCAACCTTGTAATGGACTATTATGGCCTTTATAGGTGCTGTAACGGGCTGTTACAGGAGCTGTAACGGCCTTTACAGGTCATTTCCCTCCATAATGGACCGTTACGACCTTTTCGGGGGGCATAATTGGCCGTTACGGGATCTATAACAGCCTTTACTAGTCATTTTTTTCCATAACGGCCATTACGGTCTTTACAACCCTGTAATGTGTAACGGTCACATTCCTCGTGACATCTTTCACATGGTGATACTTAGCTCAATATCCTTTCATCCCACATATTATATGTGGTCTTTCATAGCCTCCAAGAGAGCGTAAACTTCTACCCTTTTGAGCATCCTATTAAGACTCTTCTTGCATTGGTGAATAAAAGAGAATGCAAATGCTTACCTTGCCGAAGACCCATGGATTTTTTGAAGAATGTTGTTGTAGTTCCGACTTCCAATGGCTAAAATTGATAGAGTAGCAGTGGAAATGCATTCTTTCATCCATCTTTCTCTATCCTTTCTTGAAAGATGAAAGCCATCCTCAAGATAAAGAATGAACTCTCACTTTATGTGGTCATAAACAATTTTTATCAATCTTACATAAGATGCTTGGCTCAACACTTTCTCCCCATAATGCATGCATTGGATGCCATCGAGATTTTCCTAACCCTTGCGAAAGTGCCTTGGAAAAGTGAGATACCCTTAGACAACATTCTTACGCTTTTACTACAACCATGGGAAGAATCCTGATATGATTAATAGGAAAAGCTGAGATAATACCCATTCACAGCTATCTTGTTAAAAGTCGACACAAGACTTATAGGGCAGATGTCTTTAACCTCCACTTTCTTCCATTAATGATAAGCATGATGAGCATAGCACTAACACTTTTGATCCATCATGCCTCATCATGAAATCTATTCAATATATCACCTTTCACCACTTTGCAACATTTATTGAAGAATGTGAATGAGAATCTTTGATTGAAATGTCTTTCAAATTGATCCACTTACTTAGATGGAATGAGATCAAAGCTAGCTCCCTCCCTATGAAGCTGCATGTAGTCCTCAATTTTTTGTTGATTTCCTCTCTCTCTCCAACTAGATTCCCTCCCACCTTGATATTCTTTACTACATTTACCCTCCTTGCATTTGCAATTTGGTGGAGAAAGTACACTATTATCCCCTTCTCTTGTGTATCCCATCTCTTAATAAAGGGGTCTTTATCTTCATGTCCAAGGGATTTCCTCTATTCTAGTTATATCATGGAAGTCTTTTTTTTTTTTTTTTTAAACCCCAATTTTTGAAAGGTAACAATTTTGTTAGTGGCAGGCAGCTGGGCAAGAAGCTTGCAAGCTTCAGTACAACGAGAGGAGGAAACCCAATCAACAACGAGAGTCCTAATTTTGCGGATAACTTTTGCGAGCGATTTCTCCTTGTTTTTGAAACAACATCGATTACGTTCGTTCCATATAATCCACATGACAACCGAGGCCCTAAGCCACTAGACCACCTTCTCTTATTTTCTTAAGATACAGCCATGCCATGAAGCTAGGAAGGAGGGACCTGATGAGGGCATAACCCATGGGATGTGGAAAGGGGGTAGAAGATCATCCTAAATTTTGATCGCAAATTTGCAGTGGAGGTAGATATGATCGACTGTTTCGGCATCTTGCATACAATTAAAGCAAGCAAACATTAGGGATTATCGAGCCCCTCTTACGAAGGTTGTCCACAGTAAGAATTTTGTTTCTATCTGCCAACCAAACAAAGGCTGCCACCTTCGTTAGAGCTCTATATTTCCATAGATGAAAATTGTGGGAGGCGGCCGTGGCAGATTTGGTGAGATAATCATAGAATGAATGCATCGAAAAGCCATTAGAATCCGTAGCTTTCCAGCTAAGGCCGTCGTTCTCCCCCATGCGAATCTTTTCTCTATTGAGCCTCTCCAATAGTGCACTGAATGAATCAGTCTCCTCATCAGTCATACCTATACGGATTGGTGGAGCCCAAATTACTTTTCCCCTAACTAAGGAGAAGCAGTTATCAATAAAGATGTTTCTATCCGTCGGCAGTTGTACTATGCCAGGGAAAGAATCTTTCAACCGCCTGTCTTCTAAACACAGGTCTTCCCAAAATCGAACATGCAAACTAGTTCCCACCTGAAAGGATGCGACTTCTTTAAACTTTGGAAGCATAGTGAGGACAACTTTCCATATGCCAAACGCTCTATAAGTTGATGAATTTTTTGTTCACCGCCCTCCCTGATCGGTCCCATACTTGGCCATTAAAATATGATGCCACATATTTTACTCCTCTTCAGCAAACCGCCATAGCCACTTACCCAAAAGGGCATCATTCATCATTTCCAAGACTTTCAGCCCAGCTCCCCCTTAAAAAAAGGCTTGTAAACATGTTTCCATTGTAAAAGATGGAATTTCCGAGCATCATTTTTTCCTTTCCAAAGGAAGTCGTGCTTGAGCTTCTCGAGTCTGTCCAAAACCTACTTGGGGCATTCAAAGATTGCCATGAAATACAATGGCATATTCAAGAAGGCTACCTTAATCAATGTGAGGCGGTCTACCAGCGACAAGCGACGACCTTTCCAAGCTGAAAGCTTCCTTTCAATAACCGAGCCCCAGAGGTGCTTGGGAGGCTTATCGATAGGTCTGATACCCGGCGGAAGACCCAGATATGTAGTGGAAAACGAGCGGGCTCCATATCCGAAGATATCATCGAATCGCTACACCTCAGCTTCCGAAAGATGAATCCCCAACATCTCACATTTAGACATATTAACCTTTAAGCCTAACACAAGCTCAAAACACTTGATTGTTTTCCGAAGGTTATCCATCATAGCCTCATTAACTTCACAAAAGAGAATTGTATCGTCCGCAAACTGGCGATGAGTAACTGAGGGCCCACCTTCTGTCACTTTAAACTCGTGAAACAACCCCACCTCCTAACCTTTCAAAAGAATTTTTTCAAGAGCTTCTGCGGCCACTACGAACAAAAATGGGGACACCGGATTGCCTTGACGCTGCCCCCCTGGACCCCTTAAAGTAGTCTTTTGGGTATCCATTGACTAACATTGAGAAAGAGGCTGATGAGCCACACTCCATGATCCAATATCTCCAAATTTGCACACAACATATTATCTAAAAATCTCCAGTCTACACGATCATAGGCTTTCTCTAGATTAAGTTGCAGACCAGACCTGCCCTCCCATCCATATGAACAGCATCAATACATTCATGCGCAATCAACGCCGAATCCAAAAGCTGATGCCCCAACACAAATGCACTTTGGTTTTCTGAAATGATGGAAGACAACACTAACTGGAACCTGAAAGCCAGAATTTTTGCGACGATCTTGTATGGACTCCCCATCAGGCTAACGGGTCTGAAGTCTTTAAGGGTTTCCGCCCCATCGATCTTCGAAATAATAGTAATAAACGTGGCTCCCAATTCTTTAAACAGTTTGCTTCTTTCAAAGAATTTCTTCACAGACCATCACATCTTTTTTCACAACCATCCAAAAAACTTGATAGAATGCAAAGGGGAACCCATTGGGACCAGGAGCTTGATCCCTTCCTAGAGATCCCATGGCCTGAGCAACCTCCTCTTCCGACACCAGTCTCTCAAGAATGTGAACGTCGGCCTCCGAAAGAGAGGGGAACTCCAAATTGTTGTGAAGAGGGAAGGGACCTTCTTCCATAGTTAGAAAAGACTGAAAGAAGTCAACAATGTGAGCTGAGATTTCACCCTTATTAGTAACTCTTTTATCTTCCACCATCAGAGAAGTGATCTGATTGTACCGAGCTCCAGCGCTATCCATGCTATGGAAAAATTGGGTGTTTTAACTCCCCTCTTTGAGCCAAATTGCCCTAGATCGTTGCCTCCATTTGATTTCTTCTTCTTGCGATCTCTTCGTGAACTGAAGAGCTAGCTCCTATCTTCTTCTCTTGGCCTCTTCAATAGTTGTGCCTTCTTCCTCTATCGAATCGATGTGTTAGATTTCAGAGGGAATATTATTCGATTCCTCTTTGCACCTGTAGGAATATTTCTTCCATTGGAGAATCTTTTTGTTCGGCAAGCGCAACTTTTGATTTAGAATGAACCCCGCATAACCGTCAACTCAAAATGAATCCCACCATTCCTTAACCAATTGCTGGAACCCATCGACTTCTAACCAGGATAGCTCGAACCGGAATGGTCTCGGACCCTAATTCCCTTCATCTGCATCAAGAAGAATCGACCTGTGATCAAACAATGGTCTAAGGAGACCCACTTGCTTGTAGATGGGGAACTCATCATTCCAATCCAGAGAGACGAGAAATCTGTCAATACGTGACATAGTGGGATTTTTCTGCCCATCCGACCAGGTAAACAAAGATCCTTCTAGCAGCAGATCCACTATCTCACTTCCCTGAATCCAGCTAGAGGAATCCCTTATGCTAGAGGACACTTTATCATTTCTAAGCCTTTCATACCAGAACCGAGTGACATTAAAATCACCCCCAACGCACCAAGGGTATGGCCATTTCGCCCTAATGAAGTCCAGCTCATCCCAAAACATATCTTTTTTAGCAGCCATGCATGACCCATACACCAATGAGAATACCCAAACAAACCTAGAAGAGGACTCCTTGAGAAGCACCGAGACAGAATAGGATCCGACCCACAAATCCAGCTTGCACCACCTTGCCTTGTTCCAGGCAACCACTATCCCTCCTGTCAACCCTCTAGCATCAAGGGCCACCCATTCTTTTTGTCTCTCTCCCCACATTGAATTGACAATCTTGTCATTGATGATTGCAACTTAGTTTCCAATAGAGCAAAAATCTGGATTTTCTCCTTTCTACAAACTTAACGAATCTGTGCCCTTTTGAGCTTACCGCTCAGGCCCTGAACATTCCACAAGATAATCTTCATTTGTCCATTATGCTTTCCCCCATCCTCCTCTTCATTGAAGACTACCTACCAAGGTGTCCCATAACGGTAACGGTGGTTATAACGGCCACCACTGTTACCGTTACGATACGGGCCGTAACGGCCGTTAAGAACCCCGTATCGGCCGATACGGCCCTATTTAATGTTTTGAAAAAACTATTATAAGATCGTTACGGGGCCGTATCGGTCAGATGCGGTCCGATACGGGGCCGTTACGGCCTGTTTTTCCTGTAACGGCCGTTTTGACCCCGTAACACATAACAGTCATGACCGTTTCCGTTACATATCGACCGATACGTAACCGTTTTGGGATACCTTGCTCCCTACTGTCTAAGTCGTAGCAAACTATAGACCCCAAACTATTTAACTCCCACTGCCCTTTAGGCGATTTCCTGACTTTGGGGATTAGCTGAGATTTAGGACCGCTCTACCCATTAGCATTAACAAACCACATGAAGTCCTTGATGTGCTTATCCGCTTCCCCATAAGTGACCCCCAAAATTCTTTTGACTCTGCCCAGCGCGTCCTTCATCCATTTCTTGTCCCTAACTGATAGCTCTCAACTGGATCTGATTCCACCACGACAAAAGAGCTCGTCAAAAGGTCCCTCTCAGCATTCGACAAAGATGGAAACGGAGACCATTCTTCTCCGGGTTTGCTCTCTGCAAAGGGGTAATAACCAATAGGTCATCCTCTGTCGGAAGAATACCGTTGTCTGACATAAACTCGAGGCCTCTCATGGCTTCAAAATTCCTGCAACCGATATTGTCCTCCTGCACCCCATAGGAGCCAACTGCCTTCTAACATAACATGGAAGTCTTGCAACACAATCTTTTACTTCTTTCTTCTCTATATAGGCATTTAATCTCCTCTTGTGTATCCAACTATTAGGGATATCTTAGGATCTCTCACCATTCCTCCATTCTTTTAAATGTTTTTACACTTAATGTCTTTAAACTTTGTTTTGATAATTTTATGGCTTTTGGGAGAGCTTGAATCCCTCCCAACCAAACACCTCGATACTTCTTACTAAAACTCTGCCATTTTAGCCAACCCTAGAATTTCTAAACATTTTGAATTTAGATTGATGTGGACCCCAAGAAGTGTCCAATGTCATAAAGGAATGTGATTCGAAATTGTGTTTCATTAGAGCACCTTGAGAAACCCCCACAAGATGTTACTCTATTGCAAAATCAGGAATCTATCTAAAATGCCGATGACACCTACCCATCCACAAATGCATTTAAAACCATCTTTGTGCAAAGTAAAACAAATTGTCACTAAGAATTTTCTGACATTTGTGTTTGCCATATTTGCCCTTGTATGACGGAGAGGCAATCATTTTTTAATCCTGAATATCTGAACGAAAATAATAAAACTTGGGCAACTTAATATAAAAAGCATCTAACTTCAACATGTAAATATCCTCTGTTGGTGTTAGTTATGTTGCGAGTGACTCTCATCATTTTGGAGATTTGTGTAACGAATTTAAAATAGGACTAATGCTTTGAATTGGCAATTTAGGGCCTGTTTGGTTCTCACCAAATAAGTTACTTTTTTTTTTTGTAATTTATGTTAAGTTATTAAGTTACTTTGGTAAATATGATTGCAAAAGTAATTTATGTGCTTAAAGCTACTTATCTCCATTTTTTTTAAAGCTTTTCTTACCCCCCCCTCTTCACACACACACACAGAGTCCATATCGAAGGAGGCCCCAGATGATGGACCCTCCACATCAAGGGTGGGCCCCACAAGATAGATGGTCCATATTAAAGGTGTGCCCCACGTGATGGATCACCCATATTAATGTGGGCCCACATAATGGATAGTCCACATCCAAAATTGGTGGGTATTATGGACGACTCACTTCAAAGGTGGGGCCCACATGATGGATGGTCCACATCAAAGGTGAGCTCCACATGATGGCCAATGGACATTGAAGCTGGGCCCCACATGATGGATGATCCACATCAAAGTTTGGCCACTAATGAATGGCCCGCATCCAAAGCGAGCCCCGCATGATGGACAACCCACATTGAAGGTGGGGCCCATGATGGAAGTCCACATCAAATGTGGGCTCCACATGATGGTCAATTAATAATGGCGAGCCCCACGTGATGGGCGGTCCACATCAAAGGTAGCCCCCAGTGATGAGTGGCCCATATCCATGGTAGGCCCCTCATGATGGATGGCCCACATTGGAGGTGGGGCCCACATGATGGGCAGTGGATATTGAAGGTGGGCCCCACATGATGGACAATAAAAAAAATGCATTTAAAACCATCTTTGTGCAAAGTAAAACAAACTGTGAGTAAGAACTTTCTGACATTTGTGTTTGCCATATTTGCCCTTGCATGATGGAGAGGCAATTATTTTTGAATGCCGAATATCTGAATGAAAATAATAAAACTTGAGCAACTTAACATAAAAAAGCATCAACTTCAACATGTAAATCTGCTATGTTGGTGTTAGTTATCTTGCTACTGATTCTCATCGTTTTGGACATTTGTGTAATGAATTTAAAATAGGACTAATGCTTTGAATTGACAATTTAGGGCCTGTTTGGTTCACACCAAATAATTTACTTTTTTTTTTTTTTTTGTAACTTGAGTCATTAAGGTACTTTTTCACTTAAGTTAGTTTGGTAAACATGATTGCAAAAGTAATTTATGTGCTTAAAGCTACTTGTCTCCATAATTTTTTTAGCTTTTCTACCCCCCCCCCCCCGCCCCCCCCCCACACACACACACACACACACACAAACAGAGTCCATATCAAAGGAAGCTCCACACGATGGACTGTCCACATCAAAGGTGTGTCTCACATGATGGACTGTCCATATTAAAGGTGTGCCCCACGTAATGGATAGTCCACATCAAAGGTTGGCCCCTAATGATAAATAGCCCACATCCAAAATGGGCGGGTATGATGGACGACTCACTTCAAAGATGGGCCCCACATGATGGATGGCCAACATCAAAGGTGGGCCCTACATAATGGACGGTGCACATTAAAGGTCGTCCCCTAATGATGAATGGCCCACATCTATGTTGGGCCCTGGATGATGGACAACTCACATCAAAGATTGGCCCCATATGATGGACAGTGGATGTGAGAGGGACCAAATAGACTTGAGGGATAAATACTTATGATGTTGGAAACAAAACATGCTTTTCTACTTTTTGGCTGATAAGTATGTTGTTTATCAAACATACTTATTTGCTGCTTGTGGCATAAGTAGGTTATCAAAAGTAACTTACTATCCAAACGCCCCCCTTAAAGTGAACAAATAGTTAAATGGGTTCAACTGAAAAGAAAATTTAAAAAATTATTTTAGGGCTAGTCATTTGGTTCTGTCTATTTGGGTTAAGTCATCCACTCCGCCATGGTTTCTGAAACATTGTTTGCGAGGGCCTTGATTTGCAATTATTTTTATCATCCCAAGACGGACTTTACCTGTAAGCATTATAACTCCATAGGGTTTTTCAATTAGCAAGAAGAAATCGTGTCTGCAATATAAAGGATCTTCATTTGTATTATGGCTGTCAAGCAGTACTGGGGCTAGACTGTTGATTCTGTCTAATTGGGTCAAATCACTCACTATGGCATGCTTTCTAAAATATTCTTTAAAATGATCCTGATCTAAGGATCCCTCAGGTCTTCTGGAAGGTTTTCCAACATTCTAGGAAGAACTTCACTTGCAAGTATGTAACCACATGGTGAGTACATCATCCTTAGATTGGGTGACACCTTTAGGATGTCCATCTCTTCACTAAATGATGTTGTTAGAGAGTATATCTCTTCATAGCTCCATAGGGTGAAAAAATTCCCAACGACAAGGTGCAAAAAAAAAATCATGTCAACAACACAAGCAATCTAAATTTGTAGAATCCCAGTCTTTTGATTGGGTTGTTGTTCTAGAAGATATCCATCATCCCTAGGTTAGGTGAAACCTTTGTGAGCTGATAGGAAATTTTTCATCCCATCTTACAAGGGGTTTGAGATAATGGCATTTGTTGCAGTCCTAATGCAGTCCAAAGTGTGTTGTGATCCCACCATTAGATTGTCCGGTCAATCTGGTGGACGAGTGTTCCGTAATGGTAATGGTGGCCATAACCTTTACGATACGGGGTGTAACGGTTCTTATGGGGGCTGTAGTGGCCTTTGTAGTCTTTTTTTTCTTTTATTGGAAAAAATTTGAAAACTTGTATCAACCTCATAATGGACTATTATGGCCTTTACAGGTGTTGTAACGGGCTGTTACAGGAGCTGTAATGGCCTTTACGGGTCACTTCCCTCCATAATGAACCGTTACAACCTTTTTAGGGGGCATAATTGGCCGTTACGGGAGCTGTAACAGCCTTTACTAGTCATTTTTTTCCATAACGGCCATTACGGTCTTTACAACCCTGTAATGTGTAATGGTCACCACCGTTACCTTTACATGACGGCCTTTATGGCACACCATGGGTGGACCCCATCTGTCCTTGGGCATCTAAACGATTTCATGGGTCCCAGTCGTGTTTAAAGGATTGTGGTTTAGAGGTCGACTCCAATGCAGAACAATTTAACCCTCTTGAAGACCTATGTAGCTAGCTCATTCTGATTATGAAAATACCAATTGTTCCTCCCTCCCGATAGGACCCTAATGCTGGCCAAAAGGGCTACTCTCCAAAGCATCATACCTCTCTTTCCAATCTCGCACCCATGTCATGCAAGAAAGAACCTCTCTTTCGAGCCTGGTATGACCAAAGATGTTTTGAAGACCACTTAAAACCTCTCGCACAACTTGTTAGCAAAAAGTTAGTGGATTCAAATATGATTTACTGAATCCTCACTCTGTATACACAAAATACAGACATTGGTGATCACGGCCCTCCTATTCTCGAGTTATCAATAGTGAGCACCTTGGTGTGTGCTACCCACCAACCTTGCCAATGATGTAACCTTGGGAGGAGGCCCGTAATGCGAAATAGAGGTGTGATGAAAATCTAGGAAGAACCAAGGTTCGACCTATAAAATGATCTAACTGAGAACTAGTTTAATTTTTCTTTGTCCCACACGAACGAATCCCATTAACGCGGAGAAGGGTCAATGCCTTCAGCAAGCTAATGAATTCACCTACCTTTGATTCTTACAAATTCCTCCCGCACTGAGGAGTCCCCTCATCTCTCTGTGTATGACTGAGTAGCACCTGACGATGGTTAAATTCACCTTCGGGGACAAGTTGGCTAACTTTGGGAAATCTTCATGGAGTGTACTCTTACCTAACCATACTTCATCTCAAAATCAGATCCTCATCTCATCACATAAAGAAAAATCAACCCCGTCCATGAATATGTTTCCCAACTTGATAATCTATTTCCACATCATCAAAGCTCTGTAAAGAAAAATGTGCCTTGTCTACCACCCACCTTCCTTTGCACCATACTTGCGAACTATCATCACATTCAATAAGCTTCTCTCTTTTGACTTGAATCTCCATTACCATTTTCCTATTAACATTAACCTAAAGTTAATGGGTTCCAGCTTCTTTATTCTTGCATCCCTTCCTTGAATGGCTTGCAAACGTCCTCCAAAATTTTCAAATGGAATTTATGCTTCTCTCTAGCTCGCAGCAATATAAAATCATGCCTAACTTTCTCCGAGCTTTCGAGCACTAACTTTGGGCACTTAAATAAGCACATGAAATATAACGGTAAGTTTGATAGAACTGCCTTGATTGACGTCGGCCTACCTACCACTTACAAGTGTTGACATTTCCATTGAGACAACTTTCTTTCAACTGTTTTAGTAACCTTATCTTACAAGTGCTCTGCTGGCTTACTAATGCATAATGGAAGATCGAGATCTGTTGAAGGAGAAGATCCTACGCTATTGAATGCATTCTTGAACCAAAATTGAGAACTTAGCCAATCGAATGCATTCTTGGACCCATCCTTTCCATCTTTGGCTTCCCTCTATCTCGCTAAGCGCATAATCTAAAAAATCCCAATCCACATGATCATAAGCTTTTTCAATATTAGATTGTAAATGATGCCTTTTTTGCCTTAACGGGCAATTTGATACTCGGTTGCGTAAGTTGATACATTAATGGGCAATTAAGGCACTATCCTAAACCTATCTCCTGACTACAAAGGTGAAACCTGCTCGCCAAAATTTTAGCTAGAATCTTATAGGGTCCTCCCACTAAACTATCTGCCTAAAATCCTTAAAGTATTTGGCCCCTTCCTTTTTTGGGATCAAGGCAATAGAAGGTGGCATCCAACTTCGATGCATCTCCTGTTCTCGAAAATCTTTATGATGAAGACCTAGACGTCACCTTTGACCACCTCCCAAAACACCTGGAAGATAGCCATCAGAAAGTCATTTGGCGCTGGTGCCTTGTCTCTTCTGAAAGCATCCATTGCTCGCTTTTACTTCTTCCTTGAAGGCCAGACGTTCTACGAGCACCCTTTTTCTTCTGGAATACTATTAAGAGCAATGTCATCTAGCCTCGGTCACACCGATTCTTCACTTGAAAGGAGGTCCTTACAGAATTGGACGACAACACCAGACACCTTTGACTTTGCCTCCACCCTTCACCCATCTGCCACCACATTATGAATCATGTTGTTATTGACCCTAGCACTCGGATACCGTGAAACAACTTCATATTCTTATCGCCCTCGTTGAGCCATGTAGCTCTTGTCTGCTGGTGCAATTTAATTTCATCTTCCTTCAACTGGTTTTTGTAATCTAATGCAAGATTATCTCACTTGGATTTCTCTTCAACCAAAAAGTTCCTAAAGGTAGCATTAAGATAATAGACCTGGAGGTCAGATTAATTTTTAGGAGGAAAAATAGTCTTGGTTAGTTCTATAAAAACGCACACATATAGCCATACACATTACAAAAACTAGACTGTAAAACCTAATGACAGGTTCAGTTTTGATGAATTGAGGAGTGTACTTGATAACCAAAGGCTACACTTGTGGAGTCCCAACAATTTTTTCAATCGCAGAGTTTCAGCAGATATCTAGCAACAATATTTGTGTCCAATGCCCGCATTGATTGTCCTAGACATTGGGTTAGATTTGAATGCCCATGTTTGCCTGGTTTGTTGTTGTATTACCGCATTGTCTCTGTATTAATAATGATTAACTTTCGGGAAAAAAAAGTGTCCAACAGGTTGATCTCAAGGATATTAGTCACGTGCAAGAAATAAGAGACAAAACAAGAGAAATAAGAGGAGGAAAGATAGAAGAAACTCGAAAGAAGAGATGGAGTGGTAGAAAGTGGAGAGACTAAGGGAAGAGAAGAAGAGAAGGAAAGGAGAAAGGAGAAAAGAGATAGAGTGTTAGGGCAATAAGTTGTTATGTTAGCCCAAAAGACTAAATACGCTCACACATATTAACTTGAGATAACATATAATGCTCTAAAGGAGTACATATATAGCAACACACGATTACATGTATTTCCTACACTCCATCTCAAGTTGTTGCATGGATATATCGATCATGTCCAGCTTGGAACACATGCGAAGAAGATGTTGATGATCAGCTTGGGCCACAACTCCCCTTTAACCATAGCATGTGGAATACACGATCTTTAATTGCTGCTTGTCTGTAGATTGAACTTCCATTATCCATTGAATCATCTCGCAAATAGAAGGCCATAGCCAAGCTTGACAACCATCAAGTACTAAACCTCCATCTACATGTAAAATCCTCTAAAAGACACGTGTAACAGGCATGCGTTTATTTCTTACAAAGTTTTTTCCTACTGATACTCTAGTGTTTTCCACCATTTTCACTGCTCGAGTTTTACATCGAAGTGAAACATTAGCACAAAAAATTTATTGTGTACACTAAAGTTGTCACAAAATGTTGTAGGTGAACATTTTGCCTTATGGTGTTACTTTTGGAGAAAACCTTTGATACTCTAGAAGGGTATGATATCCGAACACATGCACTAGGTTAATTTGAAGTGTCGATATTTTGATCCACGATTTAAATGTACCATTGGCCAAAATTATACTGACGTGTTTCCATAAATAACAGATTTGAGGATATTAGTTTACCACTTAACTGAATAATAGCCAACAATTCTAATGTAGAAAAGACATTACCATAAATCAGACATTAGTATTGTTCGTAGTTCCAAAAAAAAAAATGTATGATTTAGGTTGACTGCATGATTCGATACAATTTATACGAGTGTCAGTGTATTAACCATAACAGTGTGTTAGAGTAAAAAACAACTCTCTTTGTATCCATTACTTTTGCAGCATTCTACTTCAATGGAAAGAAGAATAAGGAGAGGAGGGATGAAAAGAAGCGAAAGAAAGAGGTGAGGGAGTAAGACTGGAAGAGAAGAACCACACCATCTGGTTGCAGATCCATATCTCCAACCCAATCTGCCTTGTCCGGTATGCAAATCTGCTATTTTGAACAAGAACTCAACTCAATCGAATTTTCCAAATTGACTTGACTCAACCGAGTTATGTACAAGAGTCATTAAGAAACTCGATGCAAACGAGTATTTCAGTCGAGTCATCCCTTCTCCAGTTGGATCTAGTTATTTCAAGATTTTAAACTATGGGTTGAACATCTAGCAATCAATGGTCTAATGATGAAAAGGCTGAGGAACATTGTTCTTTTTTGTCACTTGATAGACCCCCTTTTAAAAAAAAAAAAAAACTTCTTGGCAATTTTATGCAGGTAAGGAAGATGGAAGCCAAGAACTCACACATGCCTTCCTATGGAGCAGCCCCGTGGCTCGTCTTTTCTCATGGAAAACGGGAAAGAACCAAAACCTTCTTCAACGTATCTGAGGGGAGTTACTATGAGAAAAACATACCTGAGATGCGCCAAACAGATTGTCTTGCCTCTTGCTATGGCTGGTTGTTGATGCTAGATAAAACCTGTGGGGTCCTTTTTCTACTCAACTCTATCTCATTGCAGAAAATCCAGCTGCCATGTTTGAGTCAATGCTATTCTTTTGGACTGTGTGTTCTCTCATCACCTCCAACAGATCCTGATTGTGTGATTTTATGCATGGTCTGTTCAACTGATTATTTTCTATATTGTCATCCGGGCAGTGACAAATGGATTAAACGGAAGTATACAATTCCGGATGGGGAAGCTTCCTTTAGGCAATTGGTCTCTTGCAAAGGCAAATTATATACCTTTAATTTATGAAAGCTGGGAAATATTGTTGTCAATACCGATCCTTGGAAGAACAAAGGGCCCCAAGCCCCCCATTGGCTGTAGTATCAAGATCGTTTCTGGTGGAATCTCGTGGTGAGATCTTTCTAGCTAGGTTGAGTCAGCTTCTACTTGTACCACGGGTTCCGGTTGTTGAAGTTTTCAAGATGGATTTTGATGGAATGACTTCGGTAAAGGTTGATACTTTAGGTGATCGTGTGCTGTTCTTGGGCGATTGCTGTTCTACATCTTGCTCCGCTTCGAATTCGGGAATAAAAAGGGATTGCATCTATTTTATGAAGCCAGAGGATAGAAGTTTATATGTGTTTCACTTAGATAGGGGAACTATTTCCATCAAGTTGCCTTGTCCAAACGTTAGTCCACCTTGGGTTGAACCTTTTTGGGTAATGCCTGCAATCTTGGATCAACGATCTGCAAGGGACTCTTTCCGAACCTCTTTCGGAACCACTTAATAAGTAACGGCGTATTTGTTAACACTTAAAAAAAATCATGGAATATGGAAACCTAGAAATCACTCATTAAGTGTTGTTTGTTAACATTCTTTTTTTTGGCTTCATAATGAATACGGATCCTCCTTTTAAAAAAAAAAAATTGCTTCCAAATTTGCCCTGCCCACGTTTACAACTCTACTTTTAACTTATAGAACTCCTTCAGGTCCCACCATGATTTATGTGTTAGATCCATACTGTCCATCAACTTTTGCAAATAATTTTAGAGCATAAAATGAGGCATAATCAAAGATTAAGTGAACTACACATAAAGCAGCTCGTTCTAGAGCATAAAATGAAACTCAAGTGGATTACACCATAGAAAGTTGTGGGAATTGAACAACTACCCACAAATATCAACTTGTTCATAAATCTTCTGTGTCCTCAAGAAGTTTTCAACCATAGGGCCCAATTCCCACTGTTTCTGTAGTGTGGCCTACTTGATTTTTTGATCCACCACATTTTGTTTCTTGCCATAAAATGAGCTTGCGATACGAATGGACAGGGTAGATTTCCCACAAACATCATGGTGGGCCCCACCTAGCATCCTGAAGTTGGCTTTAGCCAAAATCTGCGTGGGATGCATATGACTATTGCCGGTAGTGGAAGTGGATTCACAAAGTTATGTACCATGACATGTGTTATGTCAAAACTGTCCACCTATTTTGCAAGATCATTTTAGTGCATGGGAGCAAACAAGAGGCAGATCGAGATCTCAATTGGACCACACCATTGGAAAGTAGTGGCGATTGAACGCTCACCATTAAAAACTTCCTACGGTCCACTAATGTTTATTTAACATCCAACTTGTTGATTAGGTCACAGAGACCTGAATGAAGGGAAAACACAAATATTAGCTTGATCGGAGCCTTCTATGGGCCCAAGAAGTTTTCAATGATAGGTGCCCAATTCCCACTATTTCCTGTAGTGTGGCCCATTTGAGCCTTACATCCGCCTCTTTTTTGGTCTTACACCCTAAAATGGTGTGTGGAAAAATTGATGGATGGTGTGGATGTTGGCCCCAGAGAGCCCTTGATAGGATTGACTAGCTCTAGCTAGATGTGGATGGTGGGAGCGGATTATGTGTTACTCGGGAGCGGATTAGGTGAGACCTGGCTTCACCCAAGATGGTGCAGCCCTTGCCGTGGGGCCCACCTTGATATATGTATTATGTGTCCATAAGAAATAGTGGTGATTGATTTCCCTACCATTAAAAACTTCTTAGGGTGCACCTTAATGTTTTTATAGTGTTTATTCACTATCCAATCTGTTGCTAACATAAGCCCGGATGAAGGAAAAAAAAAGAAAAAAAAAGCTTGATCCAAAACTTTTATGGCCCATTAATGGGCAATCAACATTATTTCCTATGGTATGATCCACCTGATAATTGGAAATGTTTCATTTTTCACATAATATGATAAAATGATATGTAAAAAACGGATGGATGGTGTGGATATATAATACATACACCAACGTGGGCCCCATGATAACCCAAAGGTTGTTAGTGCACTTATTCATGCCATACGAGTTCACCTTATTTGTCAATCACATCCGTTCATGTATTGTAATGTCGATTGAGCCTTGGTAAGCTGAAGACTGAAGATTTAAGTTGACAAAAAGCATCAAGGAAGAAGAAACAGCTAAATGAGGTACCTTGGTGACCCTAAACCTTAGAACCAAAACAACCCAAAACCTCTAAATGACTTAGACTTGATAGGAATACCATTAGTCATCATGTTTAGCCGTAGAACACTTAGAAAAATATGATAACTTAGGCTAATAAGAGGTAGTAACTATTGTAAATTAATAGCCCAAATACCAATTTTTTATAGGACTTCGATCCCATCGAAGTACATTTTGACAGGACTTCAATCCCACTGAACATAATGTCTAGCAACTATCTGAACTCTTTGGACACTTCTTCGATCCCATCGAAGGGCTTCTTTTTATCCCATCGAATCATGTTCAATGCCAGCGAACAGACTATCTAGCAACCTTCTGAACTCTCTGGACAAATCTTCGATGCCATCGAGTGGGACATCGATGCCATCGAGTGAACCTTTGATCTTATCGAAGCAACCATTTTCTGCACGTTTTATATCCGTTGTAACTCTATAGCTATTTAAAGGCGATTTGGTCTTTAGGCATGATAGAGAGATTTTAGCCACCATTTTGTGTAGAGCCTAAATTGTCAAGTCTCCAAGGGGAGCAATCGACACAGGTGTATACGTGGTCCACCAACAAGGGCGCATACTGTAGGTTCTTATGTAGGACCCAATCCTTGTGTAAGAAAATGAAGGTTGATATGAGCCTATTTAAAACTCTTAAGTTGAGAGATGAACCTGATTTAAAACCTCCGTAGTAAAATTCGGTGTTCTCATGAGTTGGATACGACAATCGAGAGTGGAGTAGACAAGTAGTCGAACCATTATATATGATTATGTTTATGATATTTTTTAGCACATTTTTCTTCATGAATTGTTGTTTAATTCGATGAATTATATGAATGTTAAATGAAATGTACGCTAGGCACTAGATAGGAAAATTCACACACAAGATGTATTTTCACTTATAGACTAGTTGCTTAAATGGTTTATCATTTGTAGTTTACGTGATTGGACTCACTTGGCTTGAAAGCCTAAGTGTTAATACTTTAATTTAGTTTATTTGTTAATTACTTTTAATTAAGGCATAAATTTTAAAAGGTCTTAATTACCCCCCTCTAGGACTTAGCCATAGTTCTAGTAGCTCCGTTCTTAGTTTCCATAAAATTGCATAGCGTAGGGTGTTGTGTGAGATGATTCGACGCAGTTTCAATTGGAATCAGAGCAAGTTAATCTAATAAGAGCGACTCTTCGAGTACCCCTTATTGATTTTCAATTTTCAATTAATATCAATACGGGATACTTTGAAAAAGTAAGTGTGAGTTGCTCTTGAAAGACTTAACCATTTGGAGTATATCCCAATGAGTTTTAGCACGATGTATACCCATGAGGAGAGTAGTATAACCACTCGTCCACCATATTTTAACGGTTCAAATTATATGTACTAGAAGATTAGGATGCGAATATTTTTAATTTCCCTGGATCCAATGGTATGAGACTTAGTTGAATAAGAATGGACTGCTCTAGTGAAAACGGTGGAACGAGATGGAGTTTTTGTCACTCAACGTAAGGCAATGTCTAGTTGGAGTAACCAAGAAAATTATCTTTGTGGCTACAATGTCAAGGGTCTCAATATAATCTTTTGTGTTGTCTCACCTGATGAATTCAATCATATATGTAATTGTGAAACTAGTAAATCAGCTTGAAGATTCTAGAAATTACACATGAAGGAACGAGTACCATCAAGTGTTCCAAATTGCAACTCCTCACCACACATTTTGAAAATATTAAAATGAGTGAGGATGAAACCTTCATGGAGTTTTATTCTAAATTGAACGATATTTGTAACTCCACGTGCGGCTTAGGAGAGAATGTTTTAGATGGATTGATATATAGAAAAATTCTTACGTCCTTCTTGAAGATATTTAACTCTAAAGTCATAACCTTAGAAGAGTGTGGCGACATAGACAAAATGAAAGTAGAAGAACTTTTCGATTCCCTACAAACTCATGAACTACACTTTAATGTCCCTTATGAGAAGAAATATAGTCTTGAAGACTTCTTACAAACACTCACATAGGAAAATCAAGAGATAATCTGGAGAAGAAGATAGTGATGAGGAAAGATGAGGAAGAAAATTTTAATAGACAATTTAAGAGATTCCTCAAGATGAATAGAGGGAAGAGCCATGATAAGTAGGATAAGAATGAAAAGCATAAGGGCAAACCTTTTAAATTTAAATCTGTCTAATGTTACGGCTGTAGTGAAAATGATCATGTTGTAACTGATTGTCCAAACAAGACTAAAGCCAAAGGAAAAAAAGGCCATGACAACAACATGGGGTAATACGGAGGAATCTAAATCTGAATCAAGTGACTCTCCTAATGATGGAGACCAAAAGACATTGTCCATTCTATGGTTCTCCACCACTACCTCTCTCCCTTTAAATTTAAGAGGGGATCCCGACCATTATCCCTTTTAAGAGAAGGAGTTCCAAACCCCTCTTTATTTGCTAGATTTTTTGAGGGTATTGAGAAAATTAAGTTACCCTTAAGCTAAGCAATAGGAGAATATTAGAAAGGGTAACTAGAATCTAAACACTATAGGTAAATTTGAGGATTTCAACCTGATTAGTTTGCATATAGACATATTAAAGGATTCCAGCCTCATTGGCCTTTGATAGTTTAACATTGCTTGTTTACTTTGGTATCTTTAGATCGATAGACCATCATCCTGCTTAGATTAGCTTATCTTATAAATTTTGTGCTTCATGTATGCTAATATATACCTTGGTCATTTATGTTTTCATGTATATCTTGAAATGACCATTTTATTCATGATCACATATGATTAGATAGGAATATATTTTTGTGATCATGTGATGCATGCTCCATGTGTTTAAATGTTCATGTACCCTTAACCTCTCTTGTTAGCATGTGCTTATAGTGAAACTGTAGACATTCTTACTTCTCCTTCCCTACATGTGTATCATTAAGAGGGAAAAATTAGTTTGTCAATTACTGACAAAAAGGGGGAGAAAGATCAAGTCGCACTAAAACAAGTTGCATTCTATTTTGCAGGATCTGTTTTTTATTATAGGGGTTAATGGATTATTGGGGAACAACTGAAAAGGAGCAGTCCTAGGTTACAAGTCTTAGTATATAATTCAAGTTGTAATATTTTTCATTTGACATATAATTTATTTGTTGTTTCGGTATTATCATTAGTATAAACCATGATAAGGTCTATGTTAGGTTTTTGTCAAGTAATTAACAAATGGGGAGATTGTTAGTACACTTATTCGTGACATTTGAGTGCACCTTATTTGTCAATCACGTGCGTCCATGTGTTGCAATGTCGGTTGGGCCTTGGCAAGTTGAATAACAAAAATTCAAGTGGACAAAAAGCATCAAGGAAGAAGAAACAAGTAAATGAGGTACCTTGGTGACCATAACCCTTAGAGGTAAAATAACCCATAACCTCTAGATGACTTGTACTTGATGAGAATACCATTAGTCATCATGCTTAACCTTAGAAGACTTAGAAATACATGATAAGTTAGGCTAATAAGATGTTATGGCTGTAATAAATCAAATAGCCCAAACAACAGTTTTCGATAGGACTTCAATCCCATCGAAGTATATTTTGATAGGACTTCGATCCCATCGAAGCCCTTGTCGATGTCAATATCAAACATCATGTCTAACAACTATCTGAACTCTCAAGAACACTTCAATTCCATCGAAAGGATTCTTTCGATCCCATCGATGCATGTTTTATGCCATCAAACAGACTGTCCAACAACCTTTTGAACTCTCTGGACAGATCTTCGATGCCATCGAGTGGGATGTTGATCCCATCGAACAAGCTTTCGATCCCATTGAATCGACCGTTTTCCGCCCGTTTTATAGTCGTTGTTACTCTGTGGCTATTTAAAGGGAACTCAGTCTTTGAGCATGATAAAGAGATTTTAGTGAGAATCTACCATTATAGCAAATACCATTAGGCTCTAATCTTAACCCAATTAAGTCACCTTGCTTGTGATTCATCACATGTTGGAGTTTTCAAAGCTTAAATAAAAATGAACTTGTTCCTTCTTGATCTTTAGGAGTTTAGACATAGACTATAGGTAAAACTTTTGTCTAAGCATCACCTAGAGATCCTTTTAGATAAAACCTTCCAGGAAACTCATTTCCTATTACTTGTAAAATATTCATCAACCTATCATCACCTTGGTCACCTCTAAGGGACATCATATGCAAGGCGATTGATCATTAAAGTTGAAGCATGACAAAGCATCGGCAACAAGATCGGGGGAGAATGATGGGCCAATTCAAGCATAAGAGAGCTCGAAAAAGCAATTCAAGAACGACACATCAACGGGGCTCACATTTACAAGTAAGGTTGTCAATTTAGAGTCTGGTTCATGGTATTTTCTTTTGTAGGATTGAGTGTGAAGATTTTGTAACCCAAACTTGATTTAGGTTATTAAGTAGGACATTGACTGTTTAGTAGAGCCTAAATCAAGTCTCCTAGGAGAGCCTCCAGTGGGACTATATGTAAGGTTCTTGTGTAGTACCTTGCCTTGTGTTGAAACTAAATTTGGGTTCTTGTGTAAAGCCTATATTATCAAGTCTCCAAGGCGAGTCACCGACACGAGTGTATCTCCTAAGGGAGCCTTCGACGGGAGTATATGTAAGGTTCTTGTGTAGTACCTTGGCTCATGTGTTGAGCCTAAATTTGGGTTCTTGTGTAGGACCTTGACTCTTGTTTAGATCCTATATTGTCAAGCCTCCAAGGTGAGTCACCGACACGGGTGTATACGTGGTCTACCAACATGGGTGCATACGTGTAGGTTCTTGTGTCGAATCCGATCCTTGTGTAGGATTGTAAAAGTTTGGAGGAACCTATTTAAAACTCCCAAGTTGAGAGGTGAACCTGATTTAAAACTTTCATAGTGAAATTCAGTGTACTCATGAATTGGGTACGGCAACCGGGAGTGGAGTAGACAAGTAGACGTACCACTATACGTGCTTGTGTTTGTGATGTTTTTTAGCACATTTATCTTCATGCATTGTTGTTTAATTCGATGAATTATATCAATGTTGAATGAAATGTATGCTAGCCACTAGATAGGCGAATTCACACATAAGATGTATTTTTACTTGTAGAATACTTGCTTAAATGTTTTATCATTCGTAGTCCATGTGATTGGACTCACTTGACTTGGAAGCATAATTGTTAATGTTTTAATTTAGTTTATTTGCCAATTAGTTTTAATTAAGACATGGATTTTAAAAGGTCATAATCCCCCCTTGCAGTCTATGCGATTGGACCCACTTGACTTGGAAGCATAAGCGTTAATGTTTTAATTTAATTTATTTGCTAATTAGTTTTAATTAAGGTATGAATTTTAAAAGGTCCTAATCCCCCTCACCCTTTTATGACTTAGCCATAGTTCCAGTAGATCCGCTGTTAGCTTCCACAAAGTGCATGACATAGGGTATCGTGTGAGATGATCCGATGTAATTTCAACGGTAAGGGCCGCAATGTCTCGGGTGAGGCCATGGTCGCACCTAATCCACTCCTTGTTGGGTGTTACGCTTACCACAAGAAATAGACTTGTTGAATCTTCACCATTGAAAACTTCAAAGGGGCCACCAGGATGTTCATTTGCCATCCAATAAGGTCACAAAGACTGGGATGAAAAGACCACTCAAATATCAGCTTGATCCAAAACTTTTGTGGTTAAGGAGAAGTTTTTAATAGTCGATTACCACTATTTCCTCTATTGTGTTCCACCTTAGATTTGGATCTGCTTCATTTTTTAGATCATATCCTAAATTGAGTTTTCAAAGCAGATGGACAACATGGATATTGCACATACATCATGGTAGGCCCCACAACTTCTAATCTCACCCACATCTCCAAACAGAGGACAAGCGCAAATGTGTTAAATTAACATATTTAAGTTATTTTAGACACAAGTTGTTTCAGATTCCGCACTTAATTTTCAGCCTTGGGCACTTCTTTCATTCCGTTATCAAATAGGTTTTCAGACTTCAAATTCAGGCTTAAGATTCAGGCTTCAACTTTAGATTTAACAAACCAGCCTCACACTTCTTTTAAACAGTTACCAAATAGGTTTTCAGACTTTAGATTCAAATTTCAAATTCAAGCTTCAACTTCAGAGTTAACAAATAGTCCCCCAGGTCTATCAGTTTTTTTTTTTTTTTTTTTTTAAAGTAGCAATGAATCACACCTTAAAGTTGCTTATAGCTGTTTTTTTTTCTACCCACTCTCTCTTCTCTTTCTCAAAAGTGGCCCCACATGATGAACGATCTACATAGGTGGGGCTCACATGATGTATGGATTACATTAAAGGTGTGCTCCATGTATTGGCAATGGATACTGAAGGCAGCCCCACGTGAAGGACATTGGTAGAGGACCCACATAGATGACCCACATCAAGATGTGGGGCATGATGGATTGCCTACATAGGTGGGGCTCACATGATGTACAATTTACATTAAAGGTGTGCTCCACATTATGGGCAGTGGACACTGAAGTGGGCCCCACATGAAGGACATTGGTAGTGGGCCGACATTGATGACCCACACAAGGTGGGCCCCACATAATGGTGTGGGTCCACATCAAAGGAGGGCCCCACATAATGGTGTGGGTCCACATCAAAGGAGGGCCCCTAATGATGAATTGCCCACATCCAAGGTGAGCCCTGCATGATGGATGACCCTAGATTGAAGGTGGGGCCCACATTATGGATGGCCTACATCAAGGTGGGCCCCATAAATTAGTGGCCCCACATGATGGATGGCCCACATCAAGGTGGGCCTTGTATAATGGCCAGTCTGTGTCAAATGTCAGCCCCTAATGTTGACTGGTCCACATCAAGGTGAGCCCTGCATGATGGATGGCCCATATCAAATATGGACCCACATGAAGGACTCTCAATATCAAAGGTGGGCCCCACATGATGGATAACCCACTTCAAGGTGGGCCCACAAAATAGATGGTCCACATCAAAGGTCGGCCACTAATGATGAATGGCCCACATCCAAAGCCTGCATGATGGGCGACTCACATCAAAGGTGGGCTTCACATGATGGGTGGTGGATATTGAGGGCGGGCCCACAAGATGGACAATAACATTTATGGTGGGCCCCACATGATGGATGACTCATATCAAAGGGGGCCTCACATGATGGATGGCTCATATCAAGGTGGGCACCACATTAGTTAGTCCATTCGAAGGTTGGGGAATGTTTACTCGCCTCAAGTGCAAGGCTGCGATGTAGTAATAATCTCGGTAAGACCGAGGTCGATCCACAGGGAATTAGATGAATAATTCTAATTTATTCCAGCAACTACAATTAAAACAATTTTGGAATTCAATTTTAAGAATCAAAACTAAAACAATAACTTTAAAGGAAAAATTTGAGAATAGGAGAGAGGAGACTAAGGCTTTGAGGATCCACTTATAGCAATCCCATATCAATCCGTTCATCCAAGTACAACCACAATTAGAATCAAAGTTCTATCTATCATATAATTGGAAGATAGGTCATTCAACACACATAATTCACTTAAATTTGGAAATTCAGAATTCTAGTTCTAATGAAGCACATAGACTTCGAACTTGTAGCCTTCGGATTAACAACCATGCCGAGAGATTACGGCATGCTCAAGGGTTACTACAATTCGAATCTAATCAAACCCAACATGGCGATCTTAGAAAATTGCAAGGAACTCATGTCCGAAGTACATGAACTCTCATAAAACATCTAAAAAAACCAACTTTATTCAAACTAGTATTCAAATATCCAACTTAAAGTAAAATAAACTTGAATTAAAATGAATTAAACATGAGAATCGGCTATAAGCTTCACCTCTTAGCCTTAGCTAAGAGGTTCTAGCCGAGCATTGTCATACTACACTTAGAATTAAAAGAAAAATTGAAAAACATGTAAACTAGAAAAATCGGAGTTGTAGACGCTCCACGAAGCTTTCCTTCGTCTTCTACGACTTCCAATCTCTTCTAGGATGCCTCTAGATCGAATTAGAGGAGTCCTTTTATAGCCTTCAAGCCTCAGCATCACAAAATATTCTAGAATTTACGTAAACTTACACACTTGCACAGAGAAAATCAAACAGATTTGGAAGTTTCTGGACTGGGCACATTGTCGATTGATCTCTTGAGTTGAGCGATTGATCGCTTGTGCTAAGCGATTGATCGCAGGCGACCGGGCGATTGATCACCCAGTCCAAAAAGTGTCTAGAGACTTTGGCAGAAAATTTGGATTTGTGATGGCTTGGGCGATTGATCTCCAGGGCTGAGCGATCAATCGATGGGGCCCTTTTTTGTCTAGCAACATGTCTGGAATTTCCTCCTCATGAGCGATCAATCAGTTTTGGAAATCGATCAATCGATGGTCCCTCTTTCTGTTCAGCAGCATATACAGAGTAGCCAATCAATCGGCTGGGCCAATGGATCAATCGATCACCCTGGAGATCAATCGGTTAGCCCAACCGATCAATCGACTAGGGTGATTTTCTTCATTTCTTTTCCTCTCCTTCTTGTTTCTTTCCTTTGGTCTTCAATGTACGTTAAGAAGTGTTTTTAAGCATCATCTTGGTATAGTCCTTCTCCCATTCCTGTAAACACAAAAACATGTATTAGTTTACACTTAAAACACGTAAATCAATCATAATGTGTGATGATAAGGGTTAGAATATGTATAAATTGGAAGCTCAACAGGGAAGTAGATTGTATCTTACCCCTGTCAGGATGGCTTGGTCCTAGCAGAGGCTCTGTGTGGTCTACTGTGATGTATGTGTTCCACTATCTAATCATTTTAAAAGATCATTTTAAGGCATGAGTCCATCCATTTTAACAGTTCAATTTAGGTAATGAGTCCAAAAAGAAGGAATATCCTGGCTAAAGTGGGCCACACTATAAGAAACAGTCGTGACAATGATGCCACTTTTAAAACCTTCCTCAGATAAGAAGGTTACCATGGTGCCCACTGTGATATTTGTATCTCATATCCACTCTATCCATATGTTTCACTATGGGGTCCACTGTGATATATGTGTCTTATATCCACTCTGTCCATACGTTTCATGAGTTCATTTTAATTCTAAGCACGAGACAAAAAAATTCAACATAACTAAATCTTAATGGACCACACCATAGTAAACATAATTATTGAATGCTCACCATTAAAAACTTCTTGGGGGCCGTGTAAATATTTATTTGCCATTCAACCTGGAGATAAGGTCACACAACCTAGATGGAGAGGGACCACACAAATATCAGCTTGATCCCAAAACTTTTGTGCCCCAAGAAGTTTCTACTGGCCAATCACCATGGTTTCTTGCGGTGTGGTCCACTTAAAGTTTGGATCTGTTGCATTATTTGGATTATAACCTAAAATGAGCGAAGATTTGTATCTACTGCATTTTTTGGAATGCCCTAAAATGACCTAGCAAAATGGATGAACAGAGTGTGTATAAGACATGCATCAAGCATCAAGCATCAAGCTGGACCCAACAGTAAGGGATCCACTGAAACCACGTCCCTAATGATGAATGGCCAACATCCAAGGTGGGCCTTGTGTGATGAACTGCCCACTTCGAAGTTGGGCCCTGCATGATGGATGGTGCATATTTAAGGTGCGCACTGACATCACATCCAATGTCCAACATGAGGGATGACCGTAGGCCCTGCATTATTGATAGCTCACATTGAATGTGGGCCTTGCAAGTTGGATGGTCCACATTGAAGATAAGCCCCACACAATGAATGATTCACGTTGAAGAAGGGGCCAAGGTTGGCCTAGCATAATGAATGTTCCGCATCAAAGATTAGTGTTGTTGATCGGGTGCCTTTAATCCGGTGCAGTGCAGTTGGGTCAACCGAAGCATGTTGTGATGCTCCTGGTCGACCGATGTCTGTTTCGGTTGACCGACATACTCTGTTAATATCTTGGTTGATTGAATGTGTGACCAACGAAATGCGTAAGTTTTCAGAAAGTGCAGGTTTTGTTTCCTAATCTTGTATGGTAGTATATAAGTGTATTTCTAAACTCGATTATGACTGTAAATTTGGGGCTATAAATTTGGTGGCCCATGGCTCAGTTTATAGCCAGGGTTGCCCGAATTTCCTTGTTAGAGTTGGACTGGGGAATTTAGCGAAGTAGTGATGGGTCTAGGCATCGTGTTCGTTGTCTTTTTGGAGTATATGATAGGCGGCTTGCTGTGGTTTTTGTTTGGTCGGCCGCCCGAATGTGTATCCTTCTTCGATTTGAATATTATGATCATTTTTCTTTAAAAAAAAAGTATGAAGGAAGGGTTGCAGCATGCACTCATTTGGAAAACGCATCGTCCAGAATATATGAAGGAAGATGATTGGGATGAACTTCATCAAATGGTGATTAACACAATTCATTTGTGCTTGGCCGATGAAGTCCTTTATAATGTTATCAATGAGACGACTTCTGCAGGATTATGGTCGAAGATGGAGAGCATTTACATAATAAAGTCGCTCGCTAATCAATTATATCTGAAGAGACAATTTTATACTATAAAGATAGCAAAAGGTTCAGATCTATCTGAGCATATTAACATCTTCGAATTAACAAGTGTGGAAGTGAAGATCGAGGAAGAAGACAAAGTCCTAATTTTGTTGACATCTCTCCCTGAGTCCTACGAGTATCTAGTGGACACTCTTTGTTATGGTAGGGATACCTTAGACATCGAGATCGTTATCTCAATCCTTCAGTCGAAGCGGTTGAGAAATAAGAACGGGGGTGATAGTACTTCTGCAGATGCATTATTTGTTCAGGGAAGACAGTCTGAGTGAGAGAAGGAACAGTCACAATTTAAATCTAAATCAAAAGGAAAAGGCAAGTTAAAGTGTTGGAATTGTAATAAGATGGGACTTATGAAGGACTGTGATCATGCTTGAAAGATGGTAGGAATTGATTTGATTTGTATTAGGATATTTGATCGGATGGAGCATACTCTGACGATGTGAGGCATGTTCTGAATTTGAAGAAGAATATGATCTCTTTGGGAGCTCTAGAGGCACTTTGGTGCAAATTCACCGGTTATGAACGTGTCCTAAAGGTTCAAAAGGGCACTAATAGTTATGAAGGCATAATGGGATAAAAATCTTTAAAAATTGATTGGAAATACTATATCGGTTAGAGTTATAGCGTTTACAACGGAGTCCATGTTGGCATGTTTGTAGCATGTGTGTCTAGGCCACATGAGTGAGCACGGTATAAAGGTACTTCTTAATCATGGTTTAATTCTTAGTTTGAAAAGTTTTGATTTAGATATATGTGAACACTGTGTATATAGGAAATAATCAAGGTTAAACTTTAAATATGGGAAACGTATTAATAAATGTCAGCTAGATTATGTGCATTCCGATGTGTGGGGGTTGTCGCTCGTTATTTTTGGAGGAAGGTCATTATATTTTGTCACATTTATCGGTGACTTCTCTAGGAAGGTTTGGGTTTATTTCATGTAGCATAAATCCAATATTTTCACCACTTTTAAGACATGAAAGACAATGGTTGAAAATCAGACAAGGAAAAAACTAAAAATTATGAGGACAAATAACGGTGGTGAGTTTATTTCAAGGGAGTTTACTCAATATTACAAAGAGTGAGGGGATGGTGAGGCACAACATAGCGAGGCATTCACTAGAGTAGAATGGTGTAGCTAAACGTATGAATCGTACTCTTTTGAAAAGAGTCTTAAGTATGTTAAGTAATTTTAGGTTGGGCAAAGAGCTATGAGTTAAGGCCGTCTCTACGGCTTGCTATTAAGTGAATCGGTCTCCCTTTATGGATATTGAGTGTAAAATTTCAGAGGAAGTATGGAGTAGTCATCTAGTTGATTACTCGGGGCTGCAGATATTTGGTTGTGAATTTGCATATTCTAACCCCAATTCATCACTCATTATGCACGGTTTACACGTTTAAAGGTCTACTCTAATGCATGATTTGTGATTGTAGGGACATGATGGAGATTTCACTGATTCAAGGCTAAATAGAGCACTTTATATACATTGAAGATCATAGAACCAAGTGCAATAGGATGAAGAAAGAAGCAAAGGAGATAAAGAAAAGAAGACTGAGAAAAGCTACTCAAGACCGGTCGTGCGACCGGTCGTCCATAGCCAAGACCGGTCGTCGGACCGGTCTGGCCACTCAACAGAAGAAGCCTTCTGCACAAATGTCTCTGGACCCGATCGTGCGACCGGTCGTCCACACCTCAGACCGGTCGGCGACCGGTCTTTGAATTAAAATTGAAGAATGAAAATTATACAAACTCGCTGGACAGATTTGGATGTTTTGCAACCGGTCGTGCGACCGGTCGTCCGCAGCCTCAGACCGGTTGTGCGATCGGTCGTCCATGCATAAACAGTAATTTCTAAATCGGGCGCCGAAATTCTCTGCGCAAGTGCGTAATTCCTTGCGCAATCTAGAAGTTTCTTACGCAATGGACACCTCCAAGCTATAAAAGGACTTCTTCTCTTCATACCAAGGCATGCTAGGACGTGGGGATTGCTTAGGAGACGGATTCTACTTCGAGTTTCTAGTTTTCTTCCTGTTTTAGTAGTTTTTATGTTTTTTTGAGGCTTCTAGTTCAAGGATGTTAGAGATGAACTAAAACCTCTTAGTTAGGGCTAAGAGGTGAAGCTTTCGATTCGTTTTTGATGGATTGATACAACCTAGGTTTCCTTTTTATGATTAAATTGAAGAATTTTAGTTAATGTGAGTTTGAATCAAGTACTACTTTGGTTTTACTTTGATCTCTTGATGACTCCGGGCTCATGTGTTTCTTAGTGATTCTAAGCTTGGTAGCTTACCTTCTGAGCATTGTTTATGCTTGTGTAGTTCATTGATCTATCGTCGACTCTGGGCATGGTAGATTCTTTGATTGCCTTGTATGCAATGGCCTGATTTTCATGTGGGAACTCGTTCAACTAAAGTTCGTATTTTTTTGTTATAATCTGAAATAGCTGTTTGCTGATTGATTTTGATTTAACTAGAGTTCTAATCATTAGTTGTAATCAGGTCTAGTGACAGGATTTGATGAAAGCTATGGTTATGAATCTCAACCAGATTGGAAAGAGGCTTGGCCTACACAATTGAGTGTGCCCAAGGCCTGAGCATTGATGTGGGAATCAAATCAATGAATTAACACTTGTTTTGGATAATTGCTGATTGAACTGCTCTATATTCCAATTGGATAGAGATATGAATTCGATTCCAATTGAGTTATGAGAGAACTAGTTGTGTTGATGCATTAAAACTTATCAAAAGTGGATCCTTGGCGCTCTAGTGCCTTTTTAGATTGATATTACCTTACGCATTCACTGTTTAAACCCAAATTGCTATTTTCCAGTTTTATTTCTTAATAGGATCTTAATTACTAGTTATTTTAGACAAATTTTGAGAATACTCATTCATAAATCTCTGTGGGATCGATACTCGGTCTTTTCGAATTATTGCTACTTCGCAACTTACACTTGGGGAGTGAATATGACGCTTACTCTAATATACTGTCAGTTGAGAGAGATAAGCTAGACCAAAGGGCTAAGAAGTGTACGTTTGTTGACTATGATGATGGGGTGAAAGGATACATACTATATAATCAGGTTTCACAAAAGATCATATTTAGTTGGGATGTCAAATTTTATGAAGGTTCCTTATTTTATAAGGATGATTACAAGGAAGCGTAAAAATCAATTGTTGATGTGGAGACAAACAAAGGAAAAACTCTTGAAGAAGCTGAGTCGCAGGTACAGGTACAGGAAAAGGTAAAGCAATTACCTGTTAGAAGAAATCCACCAAGGGATTGCAGGTTAGCGTAGAGATACATGGATGAATTAAACTTGCATTTCTCCCATTATAGATGAGGGGGAACCGTCCACTTTCAAGAAGCACTAAAAGATAGAGATGCAAAGAAGTGGATGATAGCGATGCATGATGAAATGAACTCTTTGTACAATAATGAAACGTGAGAGCTGGTGGAGTTGCCAGTTGGGCGGAAAGTGATCGGTTGCAAGTGGATTTACTAAAAGAAACATGATAGGTATAAGGCGAGATTGGTATTGAAGGGTATGCTCAAAAGGAGGGTGTTGAGTTCGGTGAGATATTTTTATCAGTGGTAAAGCAGGTATCTATCATATTTATATTGGTTTTGGTTGCCCAATACAATCCGGAATTGAAATAGTTAGATGTGAAGACTACGTTTCTACATGGGGAACTAGAAGAGAAGATCTATATGAAATTATTTGAAGGGTTCGAGGTGCAGAGAAATAAGAATAACGTTTGTAAGTTAAAGAGGTCATTATACGGCTTGAAACAGTCGCCTGGGTAATGGTATATAAAATTTGATTCTTTCCTAGTGAGTCAAAGGTTTATCATAAGTGAATTCGATCATTGTGTCTACTTTAGAGTACTGAGTTATGGGAAATTCATTATTATAGTGTTGTATGTTGATGATATGCTTCTTGTTAACCATAACATGTCTGAAATCAATATATTGAAGACTCAGTTATCCAGGACATTTAAGATGAAAGACCTGGGGGCTTCAAAGAAGATTCTCGGCATCGATATACACAAAGATAGGAAAATTAGCAGGCTATGATTATCTCAAGAGGAGTATCTTGAGAAGGTCTTGATCAAGTTTGGAATGGAAAAGGCTTAAACCAGTTAGCACACCACACATTGCTCACTTTAAGCTTTCTTCGGAACAATGTCTCACGTCAGATGAAGAAAAGTGGTATATGTCTCATGTGCCCTACTCAAGCACGATTGGCAGTCTATGTACACATGGTTTGTACTAGACCGAATATTTCACATGTTATGAGTGTTGTGAGTAGATACATGTCAAACCTAAGCAATCAACACTGGGAAGCAATGAAATGATTACTTTGGTACATGCGAGGTACAACAACTACATCTTGGTTTTTAGAAAATCTGAGGAGAAACTTATAGGCTATGTGGATGCGGATTATGCAGGGAATGTGGACAATAGAAAGTTAACTTCTAGTCACTCGTTTGTGCTAGAAGGTGGAGCTACCAGTTGGATGTTGAAGCTTTAGCCTGTGGTTGCACTTTCCACAACCGAAGTGGAATACATGGTAGTGATGGAAGCATTCAAAGAAGGGATTTGGTTAAAAGGGATGATGAATGAGTTGGGGCTTCAATAGGAAGCCGTGCATGTTAATTGTGACTACGAGAGTGTGATTAATTTGGCGAAGAACTCAATGTATCACTCTCGAACTAAACATATTGATGTTCGTCATCATTTTATTCGGTAGACGCTAGAGGAAAGTGGTATTACTCATGAGAAGATTCAAACAAGTATTAATGTGGTGGACATGCTTACGAAGCTTGTTCATGTAGAGAAGTTCAAGTTTTACTCGACTTCTCTAGGCTTGCTAAACAAGAAATAAGAGGGAGTGTACGCGAAAAGTGATGATGGTATTATTTTGAAGATTAAAGATTGTGATAGCAGTTTGGAGCAATGGAGATTGAGAATTAAAGCCATGACAGAGATTGTTGATCTTGTGCCTTTAATATGGTGCAGTCAATTGGGTCGACCAAACGTCTAGTTAGGTCTACTGAAGCACGTTGTGATGTTCCCAGAGATTTTGATCTGCTTCATTTTTTGGTTCATGCACTAAAATGATATGGAAAAATAAATGGTCAGATACATACATCAAGGTGGGCCCATGGTCAGGATGTTGTACCATCTTGGGTGATGCTAGTGCCACACCTACTTCACTCCCCAGAATATGTAAGAAAGGAAATGTGCTTTCTCATGAGTCTGGGTCGGAAAATAAAAGGGCAATTTTGAAGGAAAATTAGTTGCGTGGGAAATTAATTTCCCTTCCTTTCATATCATTTTGGTGTTTACAAAAATGAAGATATGGTTTCTCGAGAAACCTTGTTTCCTTTCCCATAATTTTATTGAATCTAAACAGTCCCTAAAGGATTAGTCGCGGAAACATCGAAGGGAATAGGGCTTAGCATAACCGAATGAGTTACCAATATTAGCAACCCAACCTATATAAGTGTAGATCCCACGTGATTGGTGTAATGACTAAACAACAGGACACTAAGAGATTGAGAAGCACTGTAGAGAACTTATCATTCCTATGGTGTAGGCAGTGAAAGCAACAGCGTGAGGGAGAATGAGTTTTTGAACTCTTAATGAATCCATGACCATATGTGGTGTGTATCCAGTTGTTGTGTATACTTGATGGAATTCACCTATATGAGTGTGGAAGTGAAGCCGCTTCCTATGAGAATATATCGGTTGTTTATCTAGAGCACGTAGAAAAATTTAGGTAAAAGTGCATGACCAAAAGGCACAAAACTGCAAAACTAGTTGTAGTGGAAAATTTGCATGAGTAGCATGTATAGTCATTTATGCTTAAAGGGTTATGTTCAAGATTGACAGCTACCTGATTCCTATAAACCTATCTTACTTACTCTAATTATTAATTAAAGTCAGATAGATATCGTCACTATTACACAACTCTTTTATCTTAACCTGAAATGTCTTGAATTTTAAAACATGCGGAGAATTGCTATATTTTAAAATTAAATTGGTGCTTCAAAATTTACTTTGGGCAGGGTCATGGCTGTTGCCATGGGTGCGTGCGCGCATGCGTGTGGGTGTTTCTTTTCAAGCAAGTTCGAAGGGTTGAGTCCCTTCATTTTTATTTTTTTTTGAAACATTGTGTCTTTTTAGGCCCAAGGGTCACATTATTTTGGTTTAAATCCAACTGTCAAAACCCTTTATGAAAGGGTTCCTCTACACCCTTAAGGCTTGTTTGGTTGCAGAATCTAGATTCTAGAGAAAATCCAATTTCCAGTGTTGGAATCGAAAATTGTAAAAACTGAATTGAAAACCCAGATTCCATCTGGAACTTGCCATTTGGTTGAAAGCTGTGTAATTCAGATTTTGTTTAGTTGAAAATTGTGTAATCTAACCGTTGCTTAAGGCATGACCCACTTGGGCTTTGGATCCACCTAAGAACTTGACCCTTGACCTATAGTAGTCCCGTAAGACAAATGGTTGGGTTGGAAGGTAACTAAACATTATAGTGGACTCTAGGAAGTTTTTAATGGTGGACGTTCAATCAACACTATTGTCCTATGGTGTGGTCCCCTTGAGATTTAGATCTACCTCATTTTTTGTCTAACGCCCTTAATTGAACTCTCAAAATAGTTCACTACAAGAAAATTGGCATTTTACAACAGGCTTTTTACACGGGCCAGCCACAAACGTTGTAAAAGTGATTGTTTACAACTGGCGAAATACGCCCCTTGTAAATAACTATTGTTTACAACAGTTGGGTGCTAGCCCGTTGTAATAACTATTATTTTTTACAATGGGCTTTTAAAACCATTGTAATTGTAACATTTATAACGGGTTCTGCTCATTGCAAATACTAAATTTTTATAATGGGCTCCATAAGTGATAAAAAAAATTATTCTTTTTGTATGAGTTGATTTCCCGCCGATTGTAATGAGACTCAACGAGTTGAAATTTTTTAACATTTTTTAGAAGAAAATGCCATCCCACAAGGGGTTTTCTGAGGCGCACTGAAATGTATGTGTTTTATCTAAGCCGTCCATCGATTTTGGACAGCTCATTTTAGGCCTGGTTGTATCATTCTATTATAGCCTTGTTATTGATATGTACTTGATACTTCTCCAATATTTATACCTATATTTTTTTTGGCAGGCAGGGGCCATGTCCATTGGTTCATATCATCCATCTTGCATATGCTACTGATGTAGGACCTGAGAAGTAGATAAAAGAAAGAGAAGAGAGAAGAGAGGAAAGGAAAAGAACAAAGGAGAAGGGAAGAAGACGAGCACCCATAGTGGGGTGGTGGCTAACATTATGATGTGACTAATAGGGGTGGGTGGGTGTACTAACAATGGTGTGTGCCGAACTAACCCATAAAAAAAAGAGCTCCCTTAATGTAGTGTCCATTTATTATCTAGATTTTTGTCAAAATTTGTTGCTTTTGAAAGAATATAATTCTATTTTGATTTATAATGGTGTGATGGTTTATATTTATGTTCTTCCTTGGATTTATACATACATTTTCTAATGATGAGATTTCTTTATGTGGAATGGCCAAGTGAATGTGTTAAATATCATGTTTTAAATTATGTGAGATTGTTTTAGTGATTTTATGATTCTTATGTGACCAATGGACACAGGAACCTAGAAATTGGGTGGTGATAGGGAATAGGGAAAAGAAAAGAACTATTTACAACGGCTTGAAAAATTGTAAGTAAACATCTATTTACAACGGCTCACAAACGTTGTAAATCGGTTCTAAAAACGTTCTAACCTCTCTTTTGCTACTTATGATCATTTACAGCAGGCAACACCTATTGTAAAAATATAACATCACAACAGGCGTAGTGGCTGCAAAATCGTTGTAATCTACCATTTACAACAGGCTCTACGCGTTGTAAATAAAAGCATTTTTTGCAACGAGGACTGTTAGCAACAGGTGCATGACCGTTGTAAAACATGTTTTACAACAGCCACAGCCCGTTGTAGAAGTTTATTTTTCTTGTAGTGGATGAGCTGCATGGATATAAAATGCATACATCATAAATGTAAAACGCATACATCAAGGTGGGAACCACCTTAGGGGTATTATCGTCATTATTGAATAACGCTCACTTCCGCCTCTTTTCCCTTACGTAAAAACAGTCCCCCATACCGTTTCCACTAATCTCGATTCCAGCAATTTAGGTTTCCGTATGGAATCATGTTTGGCTAGAATTTGCCACCAAACACACCAGTTAAAATTGGATTTCCTTGAAATCCATATTTTTAGTTGGAAATAGGTATCCAAATGCCAACCAAATAGGCCCTGAAGGATGTCCACTCAAAGTCTATAAATAGACTATCCTCATTTGGTTTTGAAATATATGGAAAAATGCTTTCAAGAATGGTTCAAGTGTTTTCTAATTTGAGTTAAGACTACAAATGGTTGGAGCCGTGTACAATGAGTGCGCCGCTGGGACTAGGTGATAGTCATTGTATCCTGGAGGTCGATTACCCAAAGAATCTTGTTACACTTGGAACGCGATATAAGGAGGGAAAATTCGATTTCAAACCGCGTGATTCCAAATCACGCCTTGACTTCTACAAACAGATAACTTTTCTCTCTTTTTGTTTTATTTAGTCTAAATAGTTTTTCAAATTCTAATTTCAAACATTTACATAGCAAGTCCGGAGCTCTTTCTTTCGAAAGCAAGTCCCAATTTTCTAAGTAAAGGATCATGAAGAATCTAGAAGGACCTAAAAGCCCAGCGAGGGGCTCCACTGCATTGGGAAAGCTATAAAAGGAGCATAAGAAAAAGTGTTTGAGGCTCCATGTTAAACACATCTACCTACTTTTATGTCTACCTTACTTTCATGTTTATCTTACTTTTCCTAGTGTAATTTCCTACTATCCAGTGGCTCTCACTGCAGTACATTTATCTTAAGAATATGTTAAATATTTGCAACCTTAAGTTGTTATATCGTCATGTTCATCTGAGTTTCAATTCAGTTGTTCATATAACGGTCATATCCTGCTAACCTCCTGTTTTGATCGTTTATTCCGATAGGTGCATCAGGTGTTTATTTTGTTTTCTGCTTTTATTCATATGTGGTTGTAGAGTACAACGATTGTAAGAGGGCCAATATATTAATAAAATCGATAATGTTTAGTCTAGCTTCTATTCCTTTATGTGCATATCTTTCATTCTGATTAAGAAGTACTACACTAAAGCGCTGGTGTAATAAAAAGTCATTAAGCTAGTTGATTTTTCATTTGCTGGCACAAGGCAAAAAGAAACTCATCTGTGAGGGGCTAACCCCTACCCTTGCACAAATCGCCTTAGTACAGAGTGCATTAATCAGTGATCGAGATGACAATGGATCTCGATGCAATCTCCAATCTGTCCATCTTGGCACATGGCCACCAACAATTTAGTGAAGAACTTTGAGTTAGGTAGACTATGGCACGCCCGCGCAATCATACACACATGTACATTTGATCTAGGCCTTAGTTACACGAGCAGCCCTAAATGGCTGAATTGAGGGCAACACCACCCACCTTGCTGGATCCTCAAAGCCACGTCCTCCATAGTGATCCGAGTGATTTGATTGGGCCACATGCTGCTATCATGTAGAGGGCCACATAAGCATGCTTGGAAGTTATTAGGTCAATTACATCATGGAGAGAAACAGGTGGCACATGGGTCAATCAAATTCCGATTTGTCTGGGGAGGAAAATCTATACCTTGAAATCACCAGGCACTCCCTTCCAAAGCACTACTAATCCAAGAGAAACATGGGCCATATTTTATCTATGCCATTCATCCATTTGGCCAGGTCATTGTAAGGCATGACTCTAAAAATGAAACTAATTCGAAGCTTGGGTGGACTACACCACAGGTAACAGCGGAGATAAGGACACAAGGCCCATCGTAATGTTTGTTTGCCATCCAAACTATTCATAAGGTCACAGAGCCCTCGATAAAGGCAAAACACAAGTATCGGCCTGATCGAAGAATTTCTGTGTTCCCCAGGGCAATCAAGCCCCACCATTTCCTGTAGTTCGGTCCACATGAGCATTAAGATTGCCTATTTTAGTGCATAAGCAGCAAAACGATGGATAGTGTAGATAAAACACATGCATCTCGGTGGGCCACACAGAGTGGGGTCACCAGGATATCGGACGAAAATTACCTCTGATGGGAAGCTAGGTGGGGCCCACCATAATGTTTGTGAGATATCTATCCTGACCAACTGTTGTGCCAGATCATGTTAGGACATGGATCCAAAATGAGGCTGATCCAAAACTCAAGTGGGCCGCATGACAGTAAAATATGTGCTTATTTTTGGGCCCATGTCCTAACATGACATGAAAAAAAGATGAAACAGTTGAATTTCTCACAAACATCACGGCGGGTCTCACTTAGCTTCCCATGGGCGGAAATTCTGCTAGAGGGATGTCCAATGCTTCCAATTTGCATTCAAGTTCAAGAGAAAGGCCGATCCTCAGACAATTGAAACGAGCCACAGGGTGCTGGTTAGAACATGTGGGTTAGCGTAAGACCCATAAGGGAACGTTAGTGGGCTTACATTGGATAGGTTAGGGAAGATTCTCTTTTTTATATAAAGATGATTCCCATCAGAAAATAGAATTAAATAGAGGCCATTGGCCATGTTGATCATTTTCTTTTCATACATCAAATGGATACAATCATTTCTGGTATTTTAACTCCAAAAAATTGCTTTTAACCTGGCATTACAACCATCTGATCAATGGTCAAGAAAAAGGACGCACTAAATCGATCGCACGTAGTAATGCTGGGTACTGGTAAGTGTTTTGTAGTCCCCACCATGATTCATGTGTTTTATCCACACCATCTATCCATTTTGCATGCTCATTTTAGGGCTTGAGAAAAAAAAATGAGGCAGATCCAATTATCAAGTGGACCATACCACAAGAAATAGTGTTATGTAGGGGCCCACCATAAATGCTAATTGACCTTTATGTGAGGCCCCTCAATGTTCACTACCCATCATCCATCACATGGAGTCTACATTTGATGTGTCCATAATGTGGGCCCTACCTTCCAAGTGGATTGTCCATCATGTGGGGCCCAGTTTTGGTATCCACTATTCATTGTGTGGGGCGCACCTTCTATGTCAATCATCCATCATGTGGCCCACTTTGGATGTGTCATCCATCATGTGAGACCTTAGATATGGACCATCCATTATGACAGGCCACACATTGATGTGGGCCATCAATCATGTGAAGCTCACTTTGTCCATTATGTGGGCCCACTTTGATGTGGACTATTCATTCTGTTGGGCCCCACCTGCAATATGGGTCATTCATCATGTGGCCCACCTTTGATGTCAACCAGCCATCATGTGGGCCCACCTTCAATGACCATAATCTATCATGTGGGTCCCGCCTTTGTGTTAGTGCACTTTTCTATGGCATACTAGTACACCGTATTTGTTAATCACGTGAGTCCATGTGTTGTAATGTTGGTTGAGCCTTGGCAAGCTGAAGATCGAAGATTTAAGTGGACAAGAAGCATCAAGGAAGAAAAACAGGTAAATGAGATGCCTTGGTGACCCTAGCCCTTTGAACCAAAACATCCAAACCCTCTTAGATGACTTGGACCAACTACGAATACCTTCAGTCATCACTATTAGTCTTATAACTCTTTGAAAAACATGATAAGCTAGACTAATCAAAGAGGTGGAAGCTGCCGTAAATAATTCAGCTCAAACAGCAGTTTTCGATTGATCTCCGATCAATCAGACAGTGGTTCTGATGGGACTCCGATCATCAGCAAGTTTGAAAAACTCACTGGACAAATTTCTGATCAATCAGACATACTTCCGATCCATCAGATGTGGTCCTTCCGATCAATTGGAACATGATTTTGATCAATCGGAATTTCTTCCAGAGAGTTTGAAAAACTCACTAGACAGATTTTTTATCAATCGGACAAGTCTCTGATCAATCGAATGTGACCTCCGATCAATCAGACATTTTTTCGATCAATCGGAGATACGCGAATCTGCTCTCTTTTTTTTTTGCCGTTAGAAGAAAATCTATAAAATCAGGGGATTCATTTTTAGGTAAGTAAAGGGGATTTTGAGGAAATAAAAACCACCATTACTAAAGACCATCAGAAGCTTTATTCCAAACCTATAGCAAGTCATTCTTCTTATGATTCATCACAAGCTTGGGGCATTCAATGCCAAAATGAGAATAAACTTATTCCCTCTTGATTCCTAAAAGTTTAGACACCTTGATCAATGGTATATCCTTTTGTCTAAGCATAACCTAAGAGTCCAAATAGGTATATACCTCTAGAAAACTCATTTCCTATCTTTTGTAGAGGTTACACCATTCCCTAGCACCTTGGGCATCTCCAATGGAGCATCACATGTAAGGGAGCTGATCTTGGAGCTGAAGCCTTGGCAAAGCAGAGGCATCAAAGATCGAGAGAGTACAAGGGTAACTGATTGAAACATGGGAGAGTGGAGATCAAGAAACCCGAAGCGGTGCATCAAAGGGGCTCAATCCGATAAGTAAGTTGTCAATTGTAAGAGTCTGGTTCCACTCTTTTCCTGTGGGGAATTGAGTGTAGAGTTTGTTTGTCAAACTCATATTTAAGGGTCATTTGCCGATTTTTGGCTTATTAATTGAGCCTAAAACGTAGGGACGTTTGCCGTTCCTTGGCACATTTGTCGGGCCTAAAATTCAAGGACGTTTGTCGTTCCTGGCACGTTTGGCGGGCCTAAACAAGTCTTCAAGGGGAGCCACCAACACGAGTGTGAACGTGTAGGTTGGAAGGAACCTATAAACTTTTCGGTTGGGTGGATCCGATTTAAAACACCTTGGTTGGGAGGAACCAGATTTAAACTCCATAGTAAGTGTCGGTGTGCTCAAAGGAGTTGAGTACTTAAACCAGGAGTGGAGTAGACAAGTAGTCGAACCACTATACATGCTTGTATTTGTGATTATATTTGAGCACATTTCTTATTATGCATTGTGTTTAATTATTTAATTAAAAATGCTTAATTAGAATGTATGCTAGGCACTAAATAGGCACATCCACACACAAGATGTACTTTCACTAAGTAGAGTAGACTTGATATGATCCACTCTCATATAGTCGACTTAGGTTGCATAGATTAGGTACTTGATTAGTTTAATCATTTGTTAATCTATGCATGCTTAAGCTAAGTCGTTTAATTGTTAATTATATGCTAGCATTGTGATTGGACCCACTTAAGCTTGGAAGCCAAAGTGTTAGTTTACTTAGTTTAAATTGTTAAATTGTGTAAGTAGGCGAAAAGAATTTTAAAAGGTCTTAATAACCCCCCCCCCCCCCCCCCCCCCCCCCCCCCCCCCCCCAGGACTTAGCCAAAATTCTAGTTGTTCAAAGCTTTCGCACGCACATACGTTGGTGTCGTGCTAGACTACCGACGTAATTTCACTTTGATGTGGACTGCCCATTAAATGGGACCCACTTAATGTGCATGTTCCGTCACACTGAGCCACACTTTGATATGGGCCATCTATCATGTGAGGCCCACCTTTGATATGAACCGTTCATTACATAGGCCTACCTTAATGTGAGACCCCACATTTAATATGAGTCATTCATCATGAGGGGCCCGCCTTCAATGACCATCATGTATTATGTGGGTTCCACCTTTTTTGTGAACCATCTATCATGTGGGGCCTACTTGATGTGGATAGTCCATCATGTGAGGCCCACCTTTGATGCCCACCATCCATCATGTAGGTCCCACCTTTGTTGTGAACATCCATCATGTGGGGCCCAACCTTCAATATGGGTCATTCATCATGTGGGCCCACCTTTTACATCAACCTTCCATCATGTGGTCCCACTGTTATGGGTAAATATGGTCGTGTCCCTGATCATGACGTGGAAGATGCACAACCGAAGACATGTGGCCCACTGGTCACAACTCATCACACGTGTCACTGAAGGGTCGAAGCTTGTTAAGGCGGAAAGCCCTTGTACTTATTTATAATTACGAATGTGGTTCGAGGCTTCAAGCTCGGCCTCAAATATTGGTCAAACTACTGAGGATTTGGCCTCAGCCTCAGATAGCAAAATTAGGCATGAGCCCTCGGATTCGGCCTCAAGCGATGGACATACGCTGAGCCCTCAGGCTTAGCCTCAGTCATCCATATATGCCATGTCGCTGACCACTAATCCAAGGATGCGGAGTGCTGACCACATTAGGCACCCTCAGATTTGAGCACATTATGCACCGCCATATGAAGATAGTAGCTACGATTGGGAAGCATAGAATCCGGACACGACAAGAACGATATTTCTCAATCTGACAACGTATCCTATACGGAGAAAGAAAGTATCTCCTAACATAGAAACGTATCCTAGATGGAATGTAGGGGATCCACCACCCTTGGTCGTGGATCATCACCTATATAAGGACCCTTTCGCATCTCTCCAAGGTATGCAATCAGACGCACAATACTATTTAGAGTTCTTATTCTGAATCATCCCCATTACTGACTTAAACATTGGAGGGTTCCCCGACGGCACGACCCACACCCCCTTACAATCTCTCTCTTTTATCTCAGGTCCTAAGATCTCCACCATTCATCTGTGTCCACACCGAGAAAAAAAGATCTAACCCTTGATCCTTGATTAACAATTGTTACTCCAATTTTGGACGTTAATAGATTGGAGTCGTCTGTGGGAAATGACTAGATCGTTCTCGCTCTTCTCTCACGTCGTCATTCGGATCACTTCACCATCTCCTTTCTACGATGCCTGCCAAGAGAAATTGCAGAGGTGGGGTAGCTAGCAGATCCACTGCTTCCTGGACGTCAGCCCCACTAGGCTCGCGTAACCCATTGGAGGAGGAATCTTCTACCCAGGGGGAGCAAGCTTCTCCACAACTATTTCCACAATCATTGTCGCAACCTATGATTCCGGCCAACGACGCTGCTAGAATCGACGCCATTGAGGACAATTTGCTAGTAATGCAAACATATTCACCCTAATGGTGAGACGATTGGAACAATTTCTTCCCCCTGAGCTCCACTGCCCAACGTACCAACACCTTCCTTTTATTCCCCTCTGCGTTGAGAGCAGCGGGGACAGAAAAACCTAATGGCAAATTAGCCATTCACAAGTCGGGCTGGACCTCCCGTCCGAGCCCCAGCTCAGCTAGCAGGGAGCAGCCTCCCCGCTGAAGATTTACATCACACACTCGATGCTAGACATCAGCGTCATGATGAAGCCATCGAAGTTTACAGTGCCAATCACACGATGACATGGAAAAAAGGCCTAAAAGAGCTTAAAGATAAGTTCGCGAACATGGAGCAACGGTATCGCACGAATCTTCCTGAAACAATGCCAGCCATGGTGGCACAGATGGTACCACCATTCACTAAGGAAATCATGGAGGCGACGCGGTCAAATATGTTTCGCATGCTTATCATGACATCTTACATCGGGGCAAAAGACCCTATAGAATACATCAAGATCTTTAGGTCCCTCATGAAGCTTGAGGGAGAGAGCCCTGAATTCATGTGCCGAGCATTCTCTCTCACCCTAAAGGGCATGACTCGTACTTGGTTCCGAAACTTGAAGCCACATTCAATTAGTTCACTCTCCCAACTGTGAACTCTATTTCTCTCATAGTTCATGGGAAGCGGGAAATTAAGAAGCCAACCGCCCACCTAACCACCATTAAACAGAAGTTGGATGAGCCCCTAAAGGAATATATGGTTCGATTCACTTTTGAAGCCATACAGACCGAGGGCTACACGAAGGACATAGGCTTGGCCTCATTCCTCAGCGGGGTCAGGAATAAGGAATACTACTTTACCCTCGACAAATCTACCCCGAGGACAATAGCGGAGCTCCAAACCAAGGCGAAAAAATACATCAACGTCGAAGAGGTTGCAAGGGCTAGGCGCGAGGCTAAAACTGGATCCAATGACAAGAAGAAGAAATTCGATGAGCCCTCATCCTCAGATAAAAAGAAAAAAAGGAGGATCAGTGAGACCAATCCTCGAGGAAGGGCTCCCCTGAGGGCCGATATTTGGATTACACTCCCCTGAGCGTTACGCTTGAAAGGATTCTCATGGACATCAGGGATCAAAAGTATGTCAAGTGGCCACCTAAGATGAGGACTGAGCACGAGAAAAGGGACAAACGAAAATATTGCTGGTTCCATTAGGACTATGGCCACGAAACAGGAAAGTGCATTGCCCTCGAGGATGAGATCCAAACTCTCATCCGATAGGGCCACCTCCACAATTACGTGGAGCAGCAGGACTGCTCCTCCAGAAGACGCGACATATCCCCTCATCGGTAAGATTGCCCATAACGGGATTGATCACCTCAGCAGTAAGACCGCATGACACAGGAAGATTTCGAGCCCGCTGGCGAGATTAGAACCATCTTTGACAGACTAGCCGGGGTGGGGACTCTCATAATGCTAGAAAGATTCACGTGAGGAAAGCTTAGTCTAAGCCCTAGTCTATATGCTTAGTGGAGAGACCTGGTAAATAGCTCAAATTGGAAAACCATGTCATCACATTCTCTAACGAGGATGCAAAAGGAATCCACTTCCCCCATGATGACGCTATCGAGGTAACGCTGAGGGTATCAAACTACAAGATGCATCAGATAATACTAGACACTGGAAGCTCGGTAGACGTCCTATACATCATTGCCTATGACAGTATGAATCTATCAAGGAGTCTCCTCGAGCAAGTCAGGACCCCCTTGGTTTGATTCGGAGGAGAAGTCGTTGCCCTAGAAGGAAGCGTTGACCTTCCCATCATCTTTGGTGAGGGCTCAAATGAAGTTAACATAATGGTAAAAAAATTTGTAGTGGACCGCAAATCAACTTACAATGCGATCCTCAGGCACCCTTCCATGACTAAGCTCAAAACCACCCTCTCGCCATACTGTCTTTGCGTCAAGTTTCCCACTCCAACCAGGATCGGCGTGGTAAGAGGGAATGTGCTATGACTTAGTGCTGTGGGAAGATAAATGAAAGTAAGTTGCACCCATCATGTGCTGACGGCTCCCTCATAGGAGTCAGAATTCGAGAAGACTTCCTCCTTGGATCCCAAGGAAGACAACAGTAGAAGATGAACTCCGGCTGAGGACTTAGTCCTGATTCAAATATTTGCAGAAGACCCAACGAAGATTGTACGGATAGGGTTTGCCCTTAACCCTGTTGTACATATCAAATTTGTTGACTTTCTCACTGAGCACTAGGATGTTTTGGCCTGTTCCCATGAGGATGTGCCTAACATTGACCCCAATGTTGTCGTCCACCATCTAAAGGTGGACCCCAACTGCAAACATGTGCAAAAAAAAGCGATAATCCTTTAATAAGGAGAGACAAGAAGCCATAAAAGATGAAATCGACAAGCTTCTCCGAGTCAGACTTGTCAAAGAAGCCGGTTACCAGCAATAGGTGGCCAACGTAGTGCTTCTGAAGAAAGCTAATAGAAAGTGGCGAATGTGCGTCGACTATACCAATCTCAACAAGGCGTGCCCGAAAGACAGTTTTCCCACACCAAGGATTAATTAACTAGTAGATGCCAAGGTTGTATATGCACTCCTCAATTTAATGGATGCATATTCTGGCTACAACCAGATCTCTATGCACTTGCTAGATAGATAGAAGATGTCCTTCATTACTGACAGATGACTCTACTGTTACAAGGTCATGCCCTTCGGCCTTAAGACTACTGGCGCTACATATCAGCGTCTCGTTAATAAGATGTTCGCCGACCAGATCGGCAAGACAATGGAAGTGTACGTAGATGATATGCTTGTTAAGAGCATCAGAGCCCAAGATCACCTCTTTGTTATTCGAGAGATGTTTCAAATCTTGCGCAAACACAAGATGAAGCTGAACCCTGCGAAGTGCGCTTTCGGAGTGGCCTCAGGTAAGTTCTTCGATTTTATGGTCAGGCAACGAGGCATAGAGGCCAACCCAGAGAAGATCCGAGCTCTCCTCGAGATGAGCTCTCCCAGAATAATGGAGGTACAACGACTTGCAGGTCGGGTAGCCTCCCTCAACAGATTCATCTTCAAGGCACTGGATAGGTGTCTACCATTGTTTAAGCTATTGAAAGGGACTTAAAAGATGGTTGAATGGTCAGACGAATGTGAGCAGACCTTCCTTTGTCTCAAAGAATACATGGGAACCCCGCCAGTGCTCTCCAAGCCTGTTCTCGTTGAGGAACTGATCCTATATCTGGCGTTGTCTCTCACAACCGTCATTTCTGTATTGATACGAGATGATGGGGGTATGCAAAGGTCAATTTACTACATCAGTAGAGCATGGTCGATGCTGAAACGCGATATCTGGAGATAGAGAAGATGGCCCTGGCCTTGTTGATCTCCACCAGAAAACTTCAACCATATTTCTAAGCTCATACGATTGTGGTTCCCACCAACCAACCATTGAAGCAAGTTCTGCAAAAGCTTCAAGCTTCTAGATGATTGGTCAAGTGGGCCATCGAATTAAGTGAGCATGACATTAAGTTCTGTCCTCGTACAACAATAAAAGGACAGGCCACAACAGATTTCATCGTGGAATTTACCTACACGGTTAGTGTACAACCAGTAGAGCCCTCCTCTCATGAGGAGCTGCCATGGACGCTCTACATGAACGGCTCTTCCAATTCTTGGGGGAGGGGGGCAAGGTTGATCCTGATAGCCCCTGATGACTCGAGATTTGAATATGCGATCCGCTTTGGGTTCCCAGCAACCAACAACAAAACGGAGTATGAGGCCCTCCTGGCCGGCCTTAGATTAGCAAAAACAATGGGAGTTTGCAATCTGAAGATACATAGTGACTCACAGCTTCTAGTAAATCAGGTTACGAATGAATTTGAAGTGAGAGGCAAGAAGATGATGGCATACAGAGACAGAACACTCGAGTTATTAAAGGACTTTGTGAAGTACGAACTTATCCAAGTCCTCAGAGAACAAAATTGGCTTGCCAATTCTCTAGCCAGGTTGGGCTCAACGTCAGAAAATGACCTTGTGCGGACTATTCTTATCGAGTTCCTAGCTGAGTCGAGCATCACTCAGAGCGAGTCGGTAGAGACGTTACCGGTGGATCTGGCCTCGTGCTGGATTGATTAAATAATCCATTTTTCCAAACTGGGCAACTTCCCGAGAGCAAAAAAGAGGCCCAAAACTGAAGTGCCGCGCTCTAAGGTAATTTTTGAAAGATGGAGTCCTGTTCAAACGAGGTTACTCCATGCCCCACTTGAGGTGACTCCGTCTCGATTGGGCTGACTACGTCCTCAAAGAAATTTATGAAGGTGTGTGCGAAAATCACTTAGGAGGACAAGTAATGGCCCATAAGGCACTCATACAAGGTTATTATTGACCCATTATGAAAGCAGATGCAACGCAATTCTTAGACAGATGCGAAAAATGCCAGCGTTTCGCAAAAATTCCATGGCAGGCTCCTGAGAAGATCACCCCCATGGCCCTTTGGCCAATGGGGAGTTGATATCATCGGCCCATTGCCTAAAAGAAAAAAGGCTCAGTCAAATTCGCGATAATGGCTGTTGATTATTTCACGAAATGGGTCGAGGCTGAGGCCTTGACGACCATTACAAAGAAGCAGATGACCAAGTTCATTTGGAAGTCAATCATCTGCAGATTTAGAATTCCGCACACCATTATCACAGATAACGGACGACTATTCGATAATTAAAAGTTTAAAAATCTATTCGAATAACTGAAGATACATCACATGCTAACTGCCCCGTATTGTCCACAAGAAAATGGCCAAGTTGAAGTAGTAAATAAGATAATTAAGCATCACTTGAAGACTAAGTTGGAAAAGAATAGAGGTGCCTGGTCCGAAAGCCTATCGAAAGTCTTCTGGGCATACAGGACGACCAGTTGGACCTCCACGGGAGAAGCCCCATTCTCCCTCGCCTTCAGTGCTGAGGCTTCCGTCCACGTGGAAATTGGGATGCCCTCATATCGAACAAAATACTTTCAGCCAGCCAGAATGAAGAATCCATGAGGTTCCACCTTGATATGTTGGAAGAGCAGAGGGATAATGCTTAACTACGACTCTCGGCATATCAACGGAGGGTGGCTCGGCACTACAAATCCAGAGTCAAAGTACCAACCTTTCGAGTCGACGACCTCGTCCTCAAGAGAATTATCCAAGCATTAAAGGGATCCAGGGTCCTGAGCCCTCTCACCGAATTGGGAGGGCCCATTCAAGGTCCATAAGGTAGTCTGTTCAGGGACTTATTACCTTGAGAATATGTAAGGCAGGGCCTTTCATCGCCCTTCAAACGCCTTGAACCTGCAAAAATACTACCAATACTTGATCAAGCTGTTAGACAACCGACAATGTAATAAGACACTTAATGCTAGAATTCAGAATGAGTAAAACCTCTGCCATGCTACTCTTTACGCATTCTTGAATTAACTACTCATCTGCCCTTATTCCTTAAGCATACGAAGCACCAAGAGGAACGCGAGATGTTTCCCAGCCGAGCACTTTGTCCTCAGAAAAGGAAAAAGTCCGTAAAGACTTAGTCAGAAAATCAATTTGCCCAAAGGGACAGGGTGTGCCACTTATGACACCCTCAGATTGGGCACAGTCTGCCTAGACAAACTAACGAATAACTTAATGAGCCAACCTTATCCATTAAACGGGTAAGTCAATAAAGCCTAAAAGGTTAAGAATTTAGGAAAGCGGCAAAGTCTGCCTAGACAGACTACCAAAAGATCAAGACTATTAAAAGTTAGAAAGGCATACATTGTTCGCTTCCCCAAGTGTAGGGTTGCAATGTAGTAATAATCTCGGTAAGCCCGAGGTCGATCAACAGGGAAGGAAGTAAACAATTCAAACTATCCTAATAACTAGAATCTTAAGAGGGTTGTGAAATTGGTTTTGAACATAAAATAGAAAATCTGATAATGAAAAGATAAGTAGAGCATCAAGGATCCACTTATAGCTCTCCTTAGATGCATAATTCACTATGGTTTCTCACTTTCTCAACTAGAATCGAAATTAAGATCTATCTAGTCGGATGATAGAGCGGTTAAAATAATCAACCTGACATATGTATGATCCATGTATATGATTCCCTCAATGCAAGCTAGGACGAGCATACTCAATTGCATAGGTCAATCCCAATTCCAATAGGCTAAGATCACAATCATAACCATCATTAAATCCTGTCACAAGACAAAACTAGATTATGATTTGAACTTGATTCAAATCACATACACAGTCTCACATAGTTCAGAATTCCAGAAAAGTAGAACTTTGGTAGGAAGTTCCCACATGAAGATCATAGTACTAGAGCGTACTCCAATTCCTTGGATCATACAGGTCTAGACTAGCACACAACCATTAAGAACTCAAGCAATTCTCCCAAACATCCATGAGTCATCATAAGACTAAGAAAAACTACTTGGAACTTGTATTAACTTCAAACCATTGTTCATAAACATGAAATCCAACTTTAAAACCAATAAAACGAATTAAACAATCTAAGAAAACTATAAGGTTCACCTCTTAGCTCTAGCTAAGAGATTAGCTAATGAAAAGCATATTAAAAATAAAACTAGAACTAAGAAAAGGAAGAAAAACTAGCTGGAGGGGGCTAGGAAGCCTCCTATGACTTGAACTCCTTGCTCCCCACGTCCTTGGTTGCCCTAGAATAGAAGAGAGCACCTACTTTTATAATACAGCAAGAGTACCGCAACGTAACAGATTTTGTTTCGCTTCGTACGGCATAACCAATCGTTGGATTGCCTTCAAATTTGATTTGTAGCTTCTTTGTAATGTGATCTTCCTCATAAATGATTTAGATTTCCAAGATTATCTTCTAAATGGGCCCACCAATCAGATCACCGACCGCCTCTAAAAATCGTGCACTTCGGGTACCTTCAGAACCAGTCATCTTGCTTTCAACGCTCCGGAGTGTACAGATGTCGGATTGATTCCAAATTTTGAAAATTGGTAGAAAACTTCCTTTTCTACATGATAGATGGATTAGATTATCCAAAACAATCCCAGAATATGGTCCGAAAATTAGAACACTTAGGGCTTTTATAAACTCTGCGCAGTTGGATCTTTCTAGATGGTCCATCTTTCTTTAACCGGTACGATCAAACCACACATCCTTTTAATCAGAAACTTTGTGGTTATTCATATATGGATGTAGTCTAGAAGATGGTTTAAGTAGATTCTTCATATCATCAATGATGGGCCACCTAGACTAGCCCAGAGTGGAGTAGGCAGAATCTGGAACTTTCTGGACAGTTCGTATTGTTTTGGCCACCACGATCAATCCGTAGCTCCGATCAACACGAAACCACTTGGGTTAGTTCGGTGTCGAGCTCCTCTTCAACATGGACGTGTTGGATTTCCAAATATCATTAAGATGGGCCCAAAAAACTGTTCCAAAAATCCAAAAGGGGGAATAGCCTCTATCTGAAATCTGACTCCTGAAAGTGCATGGCCGACCTGCCATCCGGCCGGTTGGCCGACCGGTCGGACGACAGGTCGGCCTTAACAAAATCAGTCTAGAGAATTTTCTATTTCTGGATGGTTTTGCCGGCCGGTCGGTGGATATGGCCGGCCGGCCGGTCAGGCTGTAAATTGTGACTTTTTCACACTTTTCTTCCTCCATTGCATTGCATCTTTCCTCCATCTCATATCCTTTATTTCTTTGATCTTCAAGGCATACAAAGTGACTCTTTTAACCATGAATTGGTAAACTCTCCCTCTCATTCCTACAATCACAGATCCATGCATTAGATTAGTCTTTAAATCATGATAACCATGCATAATGAGTGATGAATTGGGGTTAGAATATGCACAATTAAGAGCTCAACACACCCCCCAACCAGCATTTTGCTAGTCCCGAGCAAAACATGCGTGAGACAAATTCAATTCTCCAAAAACCAACTCTCCTTCAGAAACTATTCTTCTATACATCCCAAGATACACAAGTGTAAATTTCAGAAAAATTAGGTGATAGAGGTTGAAACCTTAAACTCTCAAAACATAATAAGTGTTCATATGAAATCCCCGCTGATTGATTGATAAATAGAAGAACTTGAACAAATTCAACCTAGTGTGCATAGTGAAAGTTCATCTCATGAGTTTCTGGGCTTATCTTCTTCATAGATTGTTGAGCTCTTAATTGTGCATATTCTAACCCCAATTCATCACTCATTATGCATGGTTTCATGATTTAAAGACTAATCTAATGCATGGATTTGTGATTGTAGGAATGAGAAGGAGACTTCACCAATTCAGGGTTAAAAGAGTCACTTTGTATGCATTGAATATCAATAGAACAAGTGGCGAAAGGTAGAAGAAAGAAGCAAGAAAGAAAGAGAAGAGATGATGAAGAAAATCTGAAATTTTGTGCTTAGACTTGTCTGTAAATTGGTCACCAGACAGGTCGAGAGTAGTCCAGAAACACATAAACTCTCTGGACAGATTCTGCAGTTTTAAGACCGGTCGTGCGACCGGTCGTCCGCAGCCTCAGACCGGTCGTGCGACCGGTCGGCCATGCGTAAACAGCAGTTTCTAAATCGGGCTCCGAAATTCTCTGCGCAAGTGCGTAAATCCTTACGCAATCTGGAAGTTTCTTACGCAATAGACACCTCCAAGCTATAAAAGGACTTCTTCCCTTCATACCAGAGCATGCTACGACGTGGGGATTGCTTAGGAGACGGATTCTACTTCGAGTTTCTAGTTTTCTTCCTGTTTTAGTAGTTTTTTATGTTTTTGAGGCTTTTTAGTTCAAGGATGTTAGAGATGAATTAAAACCTATTAGCTAGGGCTAAGAGGTGAAGCTTTTGACTCATTTTTTATGGATTGATACAACCTAGGTTTCCTTTTTATGATTTAATTGATGAATTTTAGTTAATGTGAGTTTGAATCAAGTACTAGTTGGGTTTTTTTACTTTGATCTCTTGATGACTCTGGGCTCATGTGATTCTTAGTGATCCAAACTTAGTAATTTAGCTTCTGAGCATTGTTTATGCTTGTGTAGTTCATTGATCTATCATTGACTCCGGGCATCGTAGATCCTTTGATTGCCTTGTGTACAATGGCCCGATCTTCATGTGGGAACTCATTCAACTAAAGTTCTTATCTTTTGTAGTAATCTGCAATAATTGTTTATTGATTGGTTTTGATTTAATTAGAGTTCTGATCATTAGCTGTAATCAAGTCTAGTTACAGGATTTGATGAAAGCTATGGTTGTGAATCTCAACTAGATTGGGAAGAGGCTTGGCCTACACAATTGAGTGTGCCCAAGGCCTGAGCATGGTTGTGGGAATCAAATCAATGAATAAACACTTGTTTTGGATAATTGTTGATTGAAACGCTCTATATTCCAATCGGATAGAGATATGAATTCGATTCCGATTGAGTTATGAGAGACCTAGTTGTGTTGATGCATTGAAACTTATCAAAAGTGGATCCTTAGCGCTCTAGTGCCTTTTTAGATTGAAATTACCTTACACTTTCACTGTTTAAACCCAAATCACTATTTTCTACCTTTAGTTCTTAATAGGATCTTAATTACTAGTTGTTTTAGACAAAATCTGAGAATACCCATTCATAAATCTCTGTGGGAACGATACTCGGTCTTTCCGAATTATTACTACTTCGCAACCCTACACTTGGGGAGTGAACAAGTTTTTGGTGCCGTTGTCGGGAATTTCTATGCGGTATTTGTAGAATTTTCTGAAATAACTTTTAGTTGAGATTGTGTTAAGATAGGTTTAGGATCTGTTTTGCTTTCTAGGGTAGGTTTTCTTCTAAATACTAACTTACTTTGTTTTGATTTTTGCAGGATTCTAACATAGGTCTAATTCAGGGATTTTTAGGAAGTTGAAGAAGGAGTAGGCATCTTAAGTCACAAATCAGGTTTTATCATTCTAACCTTACTCTTCTTCTTCTCCTACTCATTCCTACCATATTTATCTCTTGTAGAGTGGGTGGAGACTCCTTTTGGATCTCTGATAGGTTGGCCTTGAGCCGCCTGGATTCCTATTGGTCGGCTTTGCCGTCTTGGATCACCTTATGCTTAAAGATTTCCCTTCTCAATCTTATTCCTCTTTCTTCTTTTTCTGCACTTTTCTCAAAAGACTCAAAGAGTGGGTGGGGAGTTCTCTGAACCCCTATTGACCAGGAGAAATCGGTCTCTATCCTTGCTTTTGGCTTAGCCATTGCAAGACACCTTGTGCTTCGATCTTAAAGAAGAGTAAAGAAAGGAAGGAAGAATTCTTTTTCCTTTTTGTTTTCATTCTTTTTGGATTTGCATGCCACATTGGTCTCGGGATTCTAATAACCGACTCAATCGTGACGGAGTAATTGTTGAAGGAATTGATAGAGAGCCTCGTGTTAGAAAACATCAAAATTTTCCTGAAATTACTAGAGAGATGGCTGAAAATCAACCAAATCAAGGGGCTAATCAACATTAAAATCAAGCCCCAAACCTTACTGAATTGGATGAGAATGAAGTGGGGGATGTACCTCAACCTAGAACTTTACGTGACTATTTACAACCAGCTAGGACGAGTACTCCCTCTTGCATAATTTTCCCTCACAATGTGGGAAACATTGATTTTAAACCGGGGTTGATCCAACTTCTTCCCAGATTCTATGGACTCGACTCTGAGAGCGCGTATCTACACATTAAGGAGTTCGAAGAGGTTATTGCCACAATAAATTATGACAATGTGACCAAGGATACTAAAAAACTTAAATTGTTCCCTTTTTCCTTGAAAGAGAAGGCCAAATCATGGCTACATTCCTTAAGGCCAAGGTCTATTGGGACATGGGCTGAGATGACTAGGGAGTTTCTTAAAAAATTCTTCCCTACTCATCGAACCAATGCACTAAGAAGGGCCATAATGAACTTCGCCCAAAAAGAAGAAGAAACCTTTTCCAATGTTGGGAAAGGTATAATGAGTTATTAAACGCATGCCCACATCATGGCTATGAATGGTGGAGGTTGATTAGTTTCTTCTATGATGGATTAAACTCAACCATGCGCCAATTTGTGGAGATGATGTGAAATGGGGAGTTCATGAACAAGGAAACGGAGGAAGCTTGGGATTATTTTGACATGTTAGCTGAAAACACACAAGCATGGGATACATCTAAGCCAACAAGTTCAAAACAACCCCAAGCCAAGGAAAATGGAGAAATTTATGTTTTAAATGAGCAAGATGATCTAGGTTCTAGAGTGGCTAAACTCACACGAAAGGTCGAGGAGATGGAACTAAAGAAAGTGGACACAGCCCAACAAAGGGGGCCTGTTGAAACTATTTGTGGTATTTGTGCTTCCAATGTGCATCAAACGCCGGATTGTCCAACAATCTATGCGTTTCGAGAACTTTTATTTGAACAATCAAATGCTTTGAATAGTTATCAACGACCTTTTAGTACTCCAAATTCAAACATGAACAATTCTAGTTGGAGAAACAACCCTAACTTCAATTGGGCAAATGGAAATGCAGCTAATCAAAATAATCCTCAAAGGGGGCCCCCAATGCAAATTCCTATAGCCCCACCTCAAATGCCTATAGAGGATACATTGAAAGCATTCATGGAAGGTCAAGCTTAAATAAATCAATCCAACCAAACGATAATGCTTGAGCTTAAAAATTCGGTGGAGGAAATCAAGGCTCGCTTAAACGCAAGAGAAGGGATTCTTCCAGCCCAACCCATACCAAATCCGAAACCACAATGCGAAATAAGCATGCCTAGTTCCTCTAACTAGCACATGGAACACGCTAAGGCCATCACCACTCTTAGAAGTAGTAAAATTATTGAAAAATCTAACCCGGTGAAGGCCTCCACGCCTAATGATCTGGTAGCTTCCAAAGAGGATGATGAACCTAGCACCGCCATGAATGAAAAAGAGCCATTGAAAGAATATAGGCCCGTTGCTCCATTCCCCCAACGCTTGATTTCAGCCAAACCTCAAGATAAATATCAGAAATTTTTGGAGGTTTTCAAGCAAGTCAAAATCAACATCCCATTGTTGGATGCAATTAAACAAATACCGTCATATGCTAAATTCTTAAAAGACCTTTGGACGGTGAAAAGAAAAATACATGTGCAAAAGAAGGCATTTTTTTTACAGAGAATGTAAGTGCCATTATCAACCACGGGATGCCCAAGAAATACAAAGATCCCGGTTGTCCGACAATATCATGCGTAATTGGAGGTTACCGGGTGAAACATGCCTTACTCGATCTAGGGGCAAGTGTGAACTTCATCCCCTTTTCGGTCTATGAACAATTGGGTTTAGGTGAATTAAAACCCACCAAAACCACATTACAACTTGCTGACCGGTCGATTCGTATTCCGAGAGGTGTGATTGAGGACGTCCTTGTCCAAGTTGACAAGGTCTACTACCCGGTGGACTTTATTGTCTCGGACACGCGACCCATGGTTAATATTGGCCCTCAAATTCCTGTCATACTTGGCCGTCCATTCCTAGCTACATCAAACGCTATCATCAATTGTAAGAGTGGGGTCATACAAATGTCTTTTGGCAATATGATGATTGAGTTGAATGCTTTCAATATTGACAACCAACAAGAGGATGAAGATGAGGAGGTCCACGAAATAAACATGATCAATTCTATTGTGGAAGATGAATCCCTCTCACCTTTTTACTCCAGTCACTTAGACGAAGATGTGACTTACTCCCTTAATAAGAACGATGATATGATAAGGGATATGGTCACACTTTTAGAGTCGGTATCGGCATATGACGTTAGCCGAGAGAAGGATGTGGAAACAACACCTTGTTGTGCTGAGAAATCAATTCTTATCTCCACACCTTTGTGGATCATGCATACCGAACTCCACCAACCCTGGGATGATCCATATTTGCAATACCAATGCCCAGGAAAATCTGAATGGAGACATATTTTTTCTGATAAATATGATGTTGTCTTCCCTTATACATGTGGTGCACACACTAAGGAACCTGTTAATATTCATTTTTGGGATTCTCAGTGGTTTATTTACACACATGTATATTGTAAAGCAGGATATTAGATGACGTTACTGCGAAACCTTTTGATCCATCTAATGATTCTGCTTGACTTTATGCTTTTGGATGAGTTGTTGGGATTAACCTCCTAGTCTAACGGAGGATGATTTTAGATAGTTTTTCTAGAATGATATCCCATTAGGATTTGTTTTGATCAGTTGATTTAGTTGTGAAGTAATCCATCTCCAAAAGCTAATCTTGCCATGAAATATACGCTTCAGGTGATATCTCTCTTTCTCACTCTCTTTTTTATTTGGCATTGCTCTCCTGTGTTGCATTCATTGTATACATTCTTACATTGAGGACAATGTAAAGTTTTGGTTGGGGAGTGAGAGAGATTCCTTAGATGAATCTGCTAGCTTTTGTGACATTTCGAGCAATGATGTAGAAATTTTTCGATTTTTCTAAAATTCAAAACTCTTTTGGAAAACCTTGATTCTATGCATTCAAGACGATATAAGTATAAGAAAAGGAGATACGAAGTGAGGAATGTAGCAAGCTTTGAATTTCTCTTAATATAATGGTTTTATATGTGAATTCACCTATTTTATGATTGATAGAAAATTTGAACACCGTTTACACCTAGCTCACATTACACGATTTTCATGATTTGAAAGGATTATGTGATTTGTGGATTAGCTGGACTCTGATTTGAGATGTTGAGAAACCAAGCCGGGGTACTTTGTCCATCCTTGTCCATGGGAAAATAACGAAAGATATAGATTTCTAAAAATCCTATCTAATGTAAAAGAAAAAGGGAAAGGAAGGATGAAAATGGGAATGATGGAAGGAAATTCCGATTAGGGCTACCTACTACCAACCAGGGGATGGTCTACCCGTAACCAAAGCCTGAAATAGGACGTAGTATGAAAGCCGTCGGAAGGAAGGTAAGGCAAATTCCTGTCATAGGCTTGTTGTTGCTCTATACACCTTGAGATCTATAGTTTAGTTGATCTATGAAGAAGATAATCCCGGAAACTCATGAGATGAACTTTCACTATGCACACTAGATTGAATTTGTTCAAGTTCTTTTATTTATCAATCAATCAGCGGAAATTTTATAGAAACACTTATTATGTTCTGAGAGTTTAAGGTTTCAACCTCTATCACCTAATTTCTCTGATTTTTATGCTTGTGTGTCTTGGAATGTATAGAAGAATAGTTTCTAGAGGAGAGTTGGGTTTTGGAGAATGAAACTTGTTTCACGCATGTTTTGCTCGGGACTAGCAAAATGCTGGTTGGGGGGTGTGTTGAGCTCTTAATTGTGCATATTCTAACCCCAATTCATCACTCATTATGCATGGTTTCATGATTTAAAGACTAATCTAATGCATGGATTTGTGATTGTAGGAATGAGAAGGAGACTTCACCAATTCATGGTTAAAAAAGTCACTTTGTATGCATTGAAGATCAATAGAACAAGTGCCGAAAGGTGGAAGAAAGAAGCAAGAAAGAAAGAGAAGAGATGATGAATAAAATCTGAAATTTTGTGCTAAGACCTGTCTGTAGACTGGTCGCCATACAGGTCGAGAGTAGTCTAGAAACACATAAACACTCTGGACAGATTCTGCAGTTTTGAGACCGGTCGTGAGACCGGTCGTCCACACCTTAGACCGGTCGTGCGACCGGTCGTCCGCAGCCTCAGACCGGTCGTGCGACCGGTCGGCCATGCATAAACAGCAGTTTCTAAATCGGGCTCCGAAATTCTCTGCGCAAGTGCGTAAATCCTTGCGCAATCTGGAAGTTTCTTACGTAATGGACACCTCCAAGCTATAAAAGGACTTCTTCCCTTCATACCAGAGCATGCTAGGACGTGGGGATTGCTTAGGAGACGGATTCTACTTCGAGTTTCTAGTTTTCTTCCTGTTTTAGTAGTTTTTTATGTTTTTTAGGCTTTTTAGTTCAAGGATGTTAGAGATGAATTAAAACTTCTTAGCTAGGTCTAAGAGGTGAAGCTTTTGATTCGTTTTTTATGGATTGATACAACCTAGGTTTCCTTTTTATGATTTAATTGATGAATTTTAGTTAATGAGAGTTTGAATCAAGTACTAGTTGGGTTTTTTTACTTTGATCTCTTGATGACTCTAGGCTCATGTGATTCTTAGTGATCCTAACTTAGTAATTTAGGTTATGAGTATTGTTTATGCTTGTGTAGTTCATTGATCTATCATCGACTCCGAGCATGGTAAATCCTTTGATTGCCTTGTGTACAAAGGCCCGATCTTCATGTGGGAACTCATTCAACTAAAGTTCTTATCTTTTGTAGTAATCTGCAATAACTGTTTATTGATTGATTTTGATTTAATTAGAGTTCTGATCATTAGTTGTAATCAAGTCTAGTTATAGGATTTGATGAAAGCTATGGTTGTGAATCTCAACTAGATTGGGAAGAGGCTTGGCCTACACAATTGAGTGTGCCCAAGGCCTGAGCATGGTTGTGGGAATCAAATCAATGAATAAACACTTGTTTTGGATAATTGTTGATTGAAACGCTCTATATTCCAATCGAATAGAGATATGAATTCGATTCCGATTGAGTTATGAGAGACCTAGTTGTGTTGATGCATTGAAACTTATCAAAAGTGGATCCTTAGCGCTCTAGTGCCTTTTTAGATTGAAATTACCTTACACTTTCACTGTTTAAACCCAAATCACTATTTTCTACCTTTCGTTCTTAATAGGATCTTAATTACTAGTTGTTTTAGACAAAATCTGAGAATACCCATTCATAAATCTCTGTGGGAACGATACTCGGTCTTTCCGAATTATTACTACTTCGCAACCCTACACTTGGGGAGTGAACATAGATTAACTAAACTATGGATTTCAAGGTGCACAGAGCAACAACAAGCCTATGACAGGAATTTATCTTACCGTCCTTCCGACGGCTTTCACACTACGTCCCATTTTCGACTTTGGTCACGGGTAGACCATCCCCCGGTTGGTAATAGGTAGCCCTTTTCGGAATTTTCCATCATTCCCAATTTCATCCTTCGTTTCCCTTTTTCTTTTTAATTTAGATAGGATTTTTAGAAATCCATATCTTTCATTATTTTCCCATGGATAAGGATGGACAAAGTACCCCGGCTTGGTTTCTCAACACCTTAAATCAAAATTTAACCAATCCACAAATCACATAATCCTTTCAACCCATGAAAATCGTGTAATGTGAACTAGGTGTAAAAGTGTTCAAATTTTCTATCACTCACATAAATAGGGGAATTCACATATAAAACCATTATATTAAGAGAAGTTCAAAGCTTGCAACATCACTCACTTCGTATCTCCTCTTCTTATGCTCATATCATCTTGAATGCATAGAAACAACGTTTTCCAAAAGAGTTTTGAATTTTAGAAAAATAAAAAAAATTCTACATAATTGCTCGAAATGTCACAAAAGCTAGTAGATTCATCTAAGGAATCTTACCCCCCAACCAAAATCTTACATTGTCCTCAATGTAATAAGAAATACAATATGCATGACATGAGAGCAATGACATAAAACAAAGGAGAGTGAGAACAAGAGTACCTGAGGTAGCAAGTAGATCAATTATAGCATCTTCCATTGACTCGATGAGACTTATTCAATCCTAAATGTAGAAAAGAAATCCTAACCTACCTACCTACCTTTGATTAGTCCGATCGACTACATGATCAAATTTGAGTAGGATCTTCATGAATTTCAATAGGTTTCTCATAAGGACCATCCAAAGTCCTGCTCGAATGTATACCTGGGTGCATTTCTTCATGAAGGTCCAATCATAGTGTGCACCACACGCATGTAAGGAGGAGATAAGAGCAGCAAAAAGATATCTCCTCAAGTTCTGAATTGGGTTGTAATTGATTAAAAATGGGTCCTCCCAATCAAATTTTCAATGGGTTGAAGAACCCATGATGGTGGAGGGACATTCATTAAGTATTCTTTAGTTTGAGTTGTCTCCTCCACAAATTCAGAATTGCATGTTGTTTCCACAAATAATGGTAAAGAGTGTAAATCAGTGGAATTGTGTTCTTCAGGCACCGACATCGTGTCTAACAAACTATCCAACTCCTTAATCATCTCATCATCAAGATCATAGGGGTGGGTTATGCATTCCTCTAGGAAGTCAAGAGAGTCAGATGAAGGGTCCTCGTTCTCCCTAAGTGATTGAGGAAAGTCTGTTTCAATGGCAATGAATTCCTCCTCTATAGAGGGGAGGTCTTCCAAAGAAAAAATTTCAGATTTAGTGGTAAGCAATCATCTAGCATTGGTTAATCTTTTGAAATTTCAGATTGTGCCACCCCGTCATCCAAAGAAACAGAATTTTCAACCCAAGGGAGTTCTTCCATAATAGAATCCGGCATGTGTTGTTGGTGGAAGGACTAAAAAATATCGACTTCAGCCATCTCTCTAGTAAGAATATCTTCTGGTGACTCATAAACATTCGGCCCTTTGGAAGAAGAAATCATTGGCTCACAATCATCCACGGAACCCTCATTGTAGGCAATCTCACTATCACTTTCAGATTTTATGGATTCCTCAGGTTCGTCAACCGTCATTGAAATCTCTTCATCATTAAAATCGGGATATCTAAAAGAGATAGTTGATTCACCATAATCGATGGTGATATTGGGGTCACAAAGATTAATATCCTCTAGAAGTTTAGTCATTAAATCTGGAGAAGGTAGGGTTTGGATAGCCTTATCCTCCTCATTGTTGGGGATTGATTCGGTGTTCCCAATGTTGGGTTCAAGATTTTGAGATGGCAAGAGGTTTTGTATGCATTGCTCAATTATTTTCATAAACCCTCGCAGTGTATCCTCAAGAGTTCGTGTCGGTTGTGGCTCATGAGAAAGAAACTCTCGAGGATAATTGTTAACATCCATGGTTGGCTCGTCTCCCAATTGAAATTTTAATGCTCCCACCTATTAGGATTATGCATGTCATATGTTGTGTTATTAGATAGTTGTTGATATTTGTAGCCAAACAAGTGATCATACATTGTCCTAACCGGTGGAACATTATTCATCTCTTTCCGATACTCTCCCATTGTCTTACCTGGTGAAAAGTTATGCACATTGTTGTCATTCCGATAATCTCGCAAGGTCTTACGTGGGGGAGTATTAGAAGTATATTGAGTCATAGAAAAATATTCATGCATGTAATGGTTCCAATGATAATGATTTTTTATTTGTTTCGACCTCTCATCTTCCAAAAGGTATTTAGACAATCCACCCGTCCAATCATTCATAATGAAATTATAAGAAGTTGAAACAATCCCAATCTAGAAAGAAAAAAAGAAGAAGAAGGGGAGATGGGGATATGTTACCCATGGAAGTGAGAACTATGTCAGCAACTAAGTTCCTACAAAATACAAAAATAGAAAATTGTTAGTAATTTAGAAAAAATAAGAAAACAACTTCTAAAAAAAAAATTGGAAATCCTACCTAACTAAGACTACTCTATAGCTATTAGAACAAGTAGAACCGTTTAACCTCTTCCCCGGCAACGGCGCCAAAAACTTGTTCGCTTCCCCAAGTGTAGGGTTGCGATGTAGTAATAATCTCGATAAGACCGAGATCGATCCACAGGGAAGGAAGTAAACAATTCAAACTATCCTAATAACTAGAATCTTAAGAAGGTTGTGAAATTAGTTTTGAACATAAAATAGAAAATCTGATAATGAAAAGATAACTAGAGCATCAAGGATCCACTTATAGCTCTCCTTAGATGCATAATTCGCTATGGTTTCTCACTTTCTCAACTAGAATCGAAATTAAGATCTATCTAGTCGGATGATAGAGTGGTTAAAATAATCAACCTGACATATGTATGATCCATGTATATGATTCACTCAATGCAAGCTAGGACAAGCATACTCAATTGCATAGGTCAATCCCAATTCCAATAGGCTAAGATCACAATCATAACCATCATTAAATCCTGTCACAAGACAAAACTAGATTATGATTTGAACTTGATTCAAATCACATACACAGTCTCACATAGTTCAGAATTCCAGAAAAGTAGAACTTTGGTAGGAAGTTCCCACATGAAGATCATAGTTCTAGAGCGTACTCCAATTCCTCGGACATACAGGTCTAGACTAGCACACAACCATTAAGAGTCATCATAAGACTAAGAAAAACTACTTGGAACTTGTATTAACTTCAAACCATTGTTCATAAACATGAAATCCAACTTTAAAACCAATAAAACGAATTAAACAATCTAAGAAAACTATAAGGTTCACCTCTTAGCTCTAGCTAAGAGATTAGCTAATGAAAAGCATATTAAAAATAAAACTAGAACTAAGAAAAGGAAGAAAAACTAGCTGGAGGGGGCTAGGAAGCCTCCTATGACTTGAACTCCTTGCTCCCCACGTCCTTGGTTGCCCTGGAATAGAAGAGAACACCTCCTTTTATAATACAGCAAGAGTACTGCAACGTAACAGATTTTGTTTCGCTTCGTACGGCATAACCAATCGTTGGATTGCCTTCAAATTTGATTTGTAGCTTCGTTGTAATGTGATCTTCCTCATAAATGATTTAGATTTCCAAGATTATCTTCTGAATGGGCCCACCAATCAGATCACCGACCGCCTCTCAAAATCGTGCACTTCGGGTACCTTTAGAACCAGTCATCTTGCTTTTAACGCTCCGGAGTGTACAGATGTCGGATTGATCCCAAATTTTGAACATTGGTAGAAACTTCCTCCTATACATGATAGATGGATTAGATTGTCCAAAATAATCCCAGAATGTGGTCCGAAAATTAGAACACTTAGGGCTTTTATAAACTCTGCACAGTTGGATCTTTCTGGATGGTCCATCTTTCTTCAACCGGTACGATCAAACCACACATCCTTTTAATCAGAAACTTTGTGGTTATTCATATATGGATGTGGTCTAGAAGATGGTTTAAGTAGATTCTTCATATCATCAATGATGGACCACCTGGACCGGCCCAGAGTGGAGTAGGTGGAATTTAGAACTTTCTGGACAGTTCGTATTGTTTTGACCACCACGATCAATCCGTAGCTCCGATCAACACGAAACCACTTGGGTTAGTTCGGAATCGAGTTCCTCTTCGACATGGATGTGTTGGATTTCCAAATATCATTAAGTTGGGCCCAAAAAACTGTTCTGAAAATCCAAAAAGGGGAATAGCCTGTATCTGAAATCTGACTCCTGAAAGTGCATGGCTGACCTGTCATCCGGTCGGTCGGCCGACCGGTCAGACGACAGGTCGGCCTTAACAAAATCAGTCCAGAGAATTTTCTATTTCTGGAGGGTTTTGACGGCCGGTCGGTGGCTATAGCCAGCCGGCCGGTCAGGCTGTAAATTGTGACTTTTTCACACTTTTCTTCCTCAATTTCATTGCATCTTTCCTCCATCTCATATCCTTTATTTCTTTGATCTTCAAGGCATACAAAGTGACTCTTTTAACCATGAATTGGTGAAGTCTCCCTCTCATTCCTACAATCACAAATCCATGCATTAGATTAGTCTTTAAATCACGATAACCATGCATAATGAGTGATGAATTGGGGTTAGAATATGCACAATTAAGAGCTCAACATGCATCCATAAGAAGAACGAGGCAAAATAAAAGTAAAGATGTCTTCATTCGGATCATAAGTGATGCCCAAAGGTAGTATAACCATTAAAAAAGACAGAAAAAATAAACTATTCCGCGGAGGGAGGGGCTTCAGCATCGGCGGCCTTAGTAATTGTAGCCCTAGAGGTCTCTGCAACCGAGGGCTCAACCACCCGGGCAGGAGGAGCACGGGACTCAACTGTCAGGGCAGAAGGAGCGTGGGACACAGCCACTGAGGTTAAGATTTCAGTAGGGACTTCCTCTCCTGCGTCAGAGTTCTCAGTCACTATTGTCGTTTCATCTTCTTTAATAGCCTTCTCCTCAGAGCAACTTCCAGCTCGGCACTCTTATATCCTAAGAGGTCGAGACCAGGGTACAATCGTTGGATCACTTTCTAAGCTCGACTCCATGTGCTATTATACACCAGGAGCCGGTCCTCATCATAGGCCCAAGACCCCTTAAACTCCTTGACTGCCCGGGCCCCCTTATTCCTGAGTTTCTCCTCCAGCTTGGCCACTTCAGCATGTAAAATAGCTTTCTCTATTTCCAGGCCTTCCTTCTCCTTATGAATTTGGAGATACTTGCACTCCAGCCCCTCGTAGTGGGAGCGGAACTCCTGGGCAGACGCAGTTAGATTCCGGTGTTCTGCCTCTAACTTTTTGGTGCGCTCTTAAAGGACTATAATCACTTTCCCTTATCCACAGCATAAAGTTCGGAAGCCTTTGCTTTGTCCTCCACGGCCGTGACCCTCTCCTCAGCATCCTTCACCGATTCTCAAAGATTACCAATTAGGCGATCCTTCTCGGTAAGGAGTCGTCTGGCTCCGGCAATATCCTGCATGACCCTAAGGCTAGCATTCAATTGCTACCCATATCAAAGAACGAACAAGTCAGAAAAATCGCAAGGAATGAAAAGTCAAGAAGAAAATATTCCATGGAATCAGAAGGAAGCAAACTCTCACCTGGACACTCTTCACCGTCATGTGCAGCACGATGTCCTCAGGACTCAACTGACGAAGCGACTCAAGATTGTCTTTCCTGATGTTGTTGACCATAAATTGACACATCAGGGTAAGGTGATCTGGGATCTGAGAACTCCCAGACCCCCCAACAGTGTAGGCAAGGAGGCAAGGAGTGGTCCTTGCCCAGAAGAAGGAGAAGAGCGGGAGATCTCCTATCGACGATCCCACACTGCTAACGTCTCAGCCCTCTCCTAGGGAGGGGCCATCAGCTGTCGAGCTAGAGCCACTGAAGATTGCACCCCCTGGTCGGGGGAGTAGTATGTTGAGCTCTTGTTGGGGGCTGAGAAGATTGGGCTTAAGGTTCCTGAGGCTAAGGATCCAGGGAAGTCTGAGGCCAAGGAGCCTGAGGGATGAGCTCCTATGGTCCAGAGGATAACGCCTCCACCCTCTTGAATTTTTTAGAACTCCTGTCGGGCAAAAGTGCCTTAGCCTCCCTTTTTCAGCTCGAATCTTCAGAAGACATTTCTGCAGAGCACAGAGGTTTACGTCAGGCATACGTGAAGTAAATCTCTACTTAGTAAAGAGAAGAATGGAAAATAAACTTACTCATACTGCTGATCAAGCCATTGCTCAGAAGGGAAGAAGGCTGCAGGAGCACTTTGATGTTCCGAGAGTCTCGATGAAGCCTGACAACTCTTTGGATCTTTTCTTGGATCCCCCCTTTCAGTCTAGGTTTCGAAAAATAAGGTCCTATAAAAGGATATAAAAGACAAGTGAAGAGGTCAGATTCAAGTGCTTAGTCATAATGCTCAGTAAAAGAGAATGAATAAACATTTTTTTAAAAGACTCTGACCTAGGAGGAAAGCTCGAGGAACATACCACTGCCCCGGTATCTCCTTAGCCTCGGGTGCCTCCTTGGCATCAGAAGTGAAGAACCATTCATTCTTCTAGCCCCTGTTACTAGACAGATTACCGAGAATGAAGTTTTTCCCATGCTAGCATGTGAGGTATTACCACCCATTGTACGTAGGATTCTTTTTTAATTGAACATTTGGAGGAACTCCTCAGTGTTGAGCTCCCCGACGCCATCTCGTTTCTAAAGCACGTCAGAGCTTAGCAATACTCTTCAGCCGTTTATTAGAAGTTGGCTAGGTCGGGACAATTCCATATCAGATCAAGACCTACCTTATAAAAGGATGCAAGGGAAGTTGGAATCCGACTGGAAAAAGATAGGTATAAATGGCCACCTCCCTTAAGGGTGGCCTACTCGGTGATTTGCTCGCGTCAGGCAGGCGCATCACGACAGACGCGAGGATATGATACTTAGATCGGACATTCTCCAGGTCTAATTCAGTCAAGGTGGATGGTTGGCTATCAACAGAACATGTCCCTTCGGGGACTGCAGGGTTTGGACAATTTGAAGAAGAAGATTCAGGGATACGATCCCCCAAAGCTTCTACTTCTAAATTGAAATTATCTGGATGATTTGCCATAAAAGGAAAGAGAAGGAACCCTAAATCAATAAAGAAAAAGGAGAAAACCCTAATGAATAACTAACAACTAAGAGAAAAAAGGAAGAGAAGAACATCTAAGAGTGAAGGATACTGTAACGACTTCGAGAACTGGAAGTTTCTGAGGACAACAAAGGGAAGATTGGCAAGTTCGAAATCACTAAGGATAGTAAGAAGAACCAGAGAGACAAAGTTTTAGGGTTTCGTTTCCACCCAAATGAAGAAGAGGGAGTGGTATTTATAAGCAATCATATCGTCGTTTCTCTCCCCTCCCACGGATGAGACACTTGGCATCTCCCCATTCGTTACAACGTATAAGGCGACACGCCCATTCAATATGCTGCGACTTTTCGTATATAAAGGAATGATTGTGACCGGGTACTGGCACGCGCTCAGCCGCAGTCATCCATATCTACCATGCTGTTGACCACTGATCCAAGGATACAAAGTGCTAATCGCACTAGGCGTCCTTGGATCTTAGCACATTATGCACTGTTATACGAAAATAATAGCTACGATTGGGATGCGTAGAATCCGGACACGATAAGAATTGTATTTCTTAATCCGGCAATGTATCCTATATGGAGTAAGCAAATATCCCTTAACATAGAAAAGTATCCTAAATAGAATCTAGGGGATCCAATACCCTTAGCCGAGGATCATCACTCATATAAGAACCCTTCCGCATCTCTCCAAGGTTTGCAATTAGACGCACAATACTATCTAGAGTTATTATTCTGAATCGTCCCCATTACTGATTTAAGCATCGGAGGGTCCCCGTCGACACGACCAGCACCCCCTTATGATCTCTCTCTCTCTCTCTCTCTCTCTCTCTCTCTCTCTCTCTCTCTCTCTCTCTCTCTCTCTCTCTCTTCTTAGGTCCTAAGATCTCCACCATTCATCCATATCCACACTAAGCGACGAAGATCTAACCGTTGATCCTTGATCAACATCTATTACTCAAATTTTCGACGTTAACACCCACATTTAATGTCCACCATCCATCATGTGGGTCACACCTTTAATGTGGACCATCCATTAGGTATGGCTTGCTTGATGTGGATTGTCTATCATGTGAGGCCACACTTTGATGCAGGCCATCCATCATGTGGGGCTAACCTTTGATGTGACCGTGCACTATGTGGGCTCATCTTTGATGTATATGTCTCATCCATGGCACCCACCATGGATGTATCCAGTTTAGTTTAGAGCATGAGCCCATAGAGCATGAGCCCAAACATGAAGCATATCCAAAGCTCAAGTGGACCACACCAAAGTGGGTGTTGTTAATTATGGGGATTCCTGCCAGGAGATTTGCAATCGTCAATTATGTGGCCCATCACATAGGCCCTGATCAAAGATGTGTTGGGAATCCCGAGGGCAACCCGTCCGACTTCTCTGATCACAAGGCATAGGATTACACTCGGCTTAGTACTCCTCATCGACTATGACTCCAACTACGAAGCATTACTACTATGCCTACAAACAATCGAATAGAAGCTAGGCACTTGGTAACACTCGGCTTCGGCCAGTACCCGGTCCTTCTGTCAGAGCCGAGCGCGTGCCTCCAACTAAGTATTCGGCATTCGCCTACAACCAAGTGTCCACTAATGGTCGACATCTAACTCTACCCAAGTTCTATCGAGCCTAAGCATTTTCATATCCTCAACCAAACGCCTATAGTAGCAATCGACTACCCCACAAGCCGACCGTTGACCAACCTAGCGACCATACCAAAAGAGTCATCGCCTTCGAAAGTCATTTGGATATATCAAAGCTAGCATAATATAGCTATTTTATTAATGCACTCGGCTTGACCGAGCACTACTTCCTTAGTGCATAGAACCCAGAGAATGTCTTCCGCAAGAAACGAGATATGCTTTCTAGAAACGGCTCAGCGGGATATTTGCCTTACGCAGTGAACATTGCAACCAGCTCGGACATGATCACTAGACCTGGCCACAATCATAGTACCATCTGTAGTAATCATATCTCTATGTTATTAGAATCCTAGCCTATGGCTCTATCAAATAGAATAAGAAGCCCTCCATGCTACAGCTTCAGGTACGCAATAAATTACAATACATAGCCACCACAAGCTTTTCTCTCCATCAATCACTGACTTAAGCATCAAAGGGCCATCAGCCGATACCACCGGTGGCTGTCCTAACCCTTTATGGTGGTTGCGGATCCTTCGATCCAGTCTGTTCATCCTTGATCACAGATCAGATGACAAAGATTCGAGTTGGTCCTTGATCAACGTCTATTGACCATCTTTAGCATTAACAGGGGTGGTTAACATTATTAACAGGGTGGGTGTGTGGGTGGGTGTACTAACCACAGGATGTGTGTACTAACCTTATAAAAAAGTGGACCACACCAAAGGACGCAGTGGGGATAAGGGTTTCCACCGTTGAAACCTTCTTAGGGCCCACGATGATGTTTATTTGTGGTTTAGCCTGTTTATAAGGTCGCACAGGCATGGATGAAGGAAAAAACACAAATACCAGCTTATCCAAAACTTCTGTGGCCTAAAGAAGGCGTCAAATTACCACTACCGGCAGCGCAATTCCCACTGTTTACTTCGATGTGATTTACTTGAGTTTTTGGATATGCTCCAATTTTGGGCTAGTGCCATCAAATTAGTTGGTAAAACGGATGGACCACGTGGATAAGGCATGCATGACAGTGGGGCCGCCGCAGAGTTTATTGAGAGAGCGGATTAGCTGTTACCCAGGAGATAACTTAGTGGGTGTTACCCTAAACGTGTGAGGCCATGTTGATGTAGTTTTTAATATATCCATGCCGTTCATCTGTTTTTTCATCTCATTTTAGGACGTTATACCAAATATTAAGAAGATTCAAGTTTCAGGTGGACCATACCACTAGAAACAGTGATGAATTTTTGTGGGCCACAAAAGCTTTTTTATTAAGCTGATATTTATATTTTCCCTTAATCCAGATATTATTGAGATTATCAACAGGGCCCTTCATCCCGATATTATTGAGATTATCAACAGGTTGGATTGCTAATAAACATTACTAAAACCTTATGATGGGCCCTTTGCAATTTTTAATAGCAAGGCACTATCAACATTACTGTTTCCAGTGGCATGGTCCACCTGAGATTCATAGCTGCATGAGTTATGGAAAACCATCCTCAAATGGTTTGGAGAAACGGATGGACGGAGTGGATATACAAAATATTACCCATGTGGTCTACAAGGTTGGAGTAACAACCAGTAAGCTGTTCCGGGGGAGCACCTAATTCGCTCCCGTTTATTCAATGCGCAATCCGCTTATTGGTACACGCCCTGCAAAACCCTTTCACAGTTAGTTTATGCTATGGTTGTTAGGTGGGCCCCGGTGATGTTTGTGAGAAATTCAACCAGTCCATTCGTTTTTCGAGCTCGTTCCAGCACATGTGACAAAAAATGAGGGGAAGTGAGCCACATGAGAGAAAACAGTGGAGTTCAATGACCACCTTTTGAAACACTCAGATGGACACAAAAGTTTTGTATCATGGTGAGAGTTTGTTTGACATTTCTACTCTAATTTAATAAGAGCTTTTTGAATAAGAGCTACTTCTATAAGTCATTTTCCTTCTAGCTCTGCTTTAAATAAGCTGGTTTAGTGAAATCTTAAAGAAAGGAAAGAAAAAAAAAAACTCTTATTTAAAATAAACTCAATATAAGAGCGGTCCAAATGGTTGTTTTGGTGGACTGTCTATCATGTGGGGCCCAACATCATTCCTAATTGTTCTTTATGTGGGGCCCCTCAATGTCTACTACCCATCACCCATTACGTGGGCTCCACATTTTATGTGTCCATAGTGTCTGCCCTACCTTTGAAGTGGATTGTCTATTATGTGGGGTCCACTTTTGATATCCATCATTCATCATGTGGGATGCACCTTCTATGTGGATCATTCATCATACGGCCCACTTTGGATATGGGTCATCCATAATAAGAGACCTTGGATGTGGACCGTCCATTCGGTGGGGCCCACTTGATGTGAACTATCCATTATGAGGGGCCACACTTTTATATGGGCCATCCATCAATCATGTGAAGCCCACTCCATCCATTATGTGGGCCCGCCTTGATGTGGACCATTCATTGTGTGGGGCCCTACCTTCATTATGTGTTGTTCATCATGTGGGCCCATCTTTGATATCAACTGACCATCATGTGGGCCCACCTTCAATGACCATCATCCACCACGTGGGTCCCACCTTTGATGTGGATTGTCCATCAAATGGGACCCACTTGATGCGCATGTTCCGTCATGTTGGGCTACACTTTGATGTGGATCATCTATCATGTGGGGCCCACCTTTGATGTGAACCTTTCATTACGTGGGCCCACCTTGATGTGGGACCCCACTTAATATGAGTCATTCATCATGAGGAGTCTACCTTTGATGTCCACCATCCATCATGTGGGTTCCACCTTTGTTGTGGACCACTATCATGTGGGGCCCACTTGATGCGGATACTCCATCATGTGGGACCCACCTTTGATGTCCACCATCCATCATGTAGGTCCCACCTTGGCTGTGGACCGTCCATCATGTGGGGCCCAACCTTTAATGTGGGTCATTCATCATGTTGGCCCACCTTTAATGTTAACCTTCCATCATGTGGTCTCACATTCAATGTCTACTATCCATCATGTGGGTCCTACCTTTGATGTGGAACATCCATCATGTGGGTCCCATATTTGTTGTAGACCATCTATCATGTGGGACCCACCTTTGATGTCCACCATCCATCATTTAGGTCCCACCTTTGCTATGGACCGCCCATCATGTGGGGCTCAACCTTCAATATGGGTCATTCATCATGTGGGCCCACCTTTAATACCAATCTTCCATCATGTGGTCCCACATTCAATGTCCATCATCCATCATGTGGGTCCCACCTTTGATGTGGACCATCATCAGGTAGGGCTTGCTTGATGTGGATCATTCATCATGCGCGGCCACACTTTGAAGTAGGCCATCCATCATGTGGGGTTCACCTTTCATGTGATCGTGCATTATGTAGGCCCACCTTTGATATGGGTCATTCATCATGTGGGGCCTACGTTTAATATTAGTCATTCATCATGTGAGCCTTTCTTGGAGAAATTGTAATTAAAAAGAAGAGGGTAAGACAAGAATTACTTAAAAAGCTTAATGGTAAACTTATTTAAAAATTAGTTCAAAATGCTCATGTTTCGAAAAGTAACCCCTCTCAAACTTATTACATTAGAGCTTATTTTCTACTTTCTAAAAAAAAATAAACACTTCATTATGCTTTTACTAAATGGCCTAAAAACTTATTATTTTGGAAATAAGCCAATAAATTCCTATTTGTAGAGATGCCAAAGGCCACCTAAGTTCCCAGCTTTTCTGAGTAGTAATGAAATCATAAACGGTTTGGATGGCATATAAACATCAGGTCGAGCCCAAGAAGGTTTCAACGGCAGTTATTTTTTTCCCAATTTTATTTCTTGTCCCCTCATAAGTTTTGGAACCGCATCTCTTTTTTTTTTCTTTTTTTTTTTTATTTAAATCCCCAGTCCAAATATGAACTTAAAAAACGAATGGACGGAGTGGATTTTGCTAAAAATATCATTGTGGCCCACCTGCATCCCAATGCAGGAAAGGCTCCCGCATAAAGCAGAAATCAGGAAAGCCTTTAGCATGAAGTTCCAGCGAGTGGGTAGGGAAATTCCTACTCGGTCTACAAAGATGTTTATAGGAAATCCATACCGTTCATAACGTCATTCCTATTGGGATGAACTGAAAACACAAATATTAGCCTGATTCAAAACTTCTGTGGCCCCACGAATATTTCAACTGTGGACGTTCAATCCTCACGTTTTCGGCCCACTTGAGTATTGGATCTAGTTCAGTTTTGGTACCATGTCCTAAATTGATCTCCAAAAACGGATGGACGTAGTGGATTTCTCACAAACATCACGATGGCCCCAGTTAGGTTTCCAGCGCAGGAACTTCTTGCGAAAGCATTACGCAGGGAATCCGCGTCCCTGCTACACTATGCAATCGGATTCTATAAATGCCACTTGCAGGGCAGCCGTGCGGAGAGAGAGGGAGGAGGAGGAGGAGAGGAAGAAGAGGTATGAATTATTTTTTTCTCCGATTTTTTTTTTTTCATATTTTTTTTAGTAAAAGCTCTCGCATATTATCATGGATATCGATATGGTATCGACAATTCCATATGATATATAGTCGGGTTATATTGAAAATATCGCATTCTATCGCGGTATGACCGATAGAATGCCATATACCTACAGTAGTATTGATAAATTCATGAGGTTTCGATTTGGGGTATCTACAAATCCTATTGATATAGAACTATAATCTAATTTCTTTAGAATTAATACTTGTACAGAATCCCACATTGTTTTGTCTGCTACAAATCAAGAAAATTATATTATCTGTGAAGAGCAAGAAACCCTAACTTTATAAACTGACCATGTATTAGCATCATAATGCTGCTGCTACATGTTAGAGTTTATTTTTGAAGCCTGTTATAGGCTAGGTTTAATTTTATGGAGGAGGCCATTGGATGGTAAGTTACTTTATATAAGCTACTAAGTATTTTAACTTAGTTTCTTTTCATCTTCTTCTTCTTTTCTTTTTTGTTCACCCTGTTAGCTGCGCGATGCACCCACACGGTTAAGTATGTTTGTTTGTTCACCCTTGTGAGCATACTATCAAGACCCTTCTCACATCGGTGAATAAAACAGAATGCAAATGCTTACCTTGCCGAAGACCATAGATTTTTGGAAGAACACTGTTACAGTTCCAATGGCTAAAATTGAGATAGTAGCAGTGGAAATGCATTCTTTCATCCATCTTTCTCCATCGTTTCTTGAAAGATGAAAGCCATCCTCAAGATAAGATGAAAGCCATCATCAAGATTGACAAAAAAGCCTTTTTTGTCAATCTCACATAAGATGCTTGGCTCAACACTTTACTCCCCATAATGTATGCATTGATCTGCAACTGAGATGCCATCACGATTTTCTTCACCCTTACAAAAGTGCCTTGGAAGGTGACATTCCCTTAGCATCTCTATGCTGTTGCTACAATCATGGGAAGAATCCTGGGAAGATTAATAGGAAAAGGTGAGATAATTAAGAATAACTTTCATAATCAAAATTTTAACCCCTTCGCTGCTATCTTGTTAAGAATCCCCACAAGAGTAATAGGGCAGGTGTCTTTAACCTCCACTTTCTCCGTTTAATGATAATCATGATGAACATAACACTAACACTTTTGATCCGTCATGCCTCATCGTGGAATTTATTCAATGTATCACCTTTCACCATTTTGCAACATTGATGGAAGAATGTGAATGAGAATCCTTGATTGAAATATCTTTCAAATTGATCCACTCACTTAGATGGAATGAGGTCAAAGTTAGCTCCCTCCTATGAAGCTGCACGTAGTACTCAATTGTTTGTTGATTTCCTCTCTCTTCAACTAGATTCCCTCCCACCTTGATATTCTTTATTGCATTTGCCCTCCTCGCATTTGCAATTTGGTGGAGAAAATTATGCTATTATCCCCTTCTCTTGTGTATCCCATCTCTTAATTAAAGGGGTCTCAATCTTTGTATCCAAGGGATTTCCTCTATTCTAGTTATATCATGGAAGTCTTCCAACACAATCTTTTACTTCTTTCTTCTCTATATAGGCATCTAATCTCCTTTTATGTATCCAACTATTAGGGATATCTTAGGACCTCTCTCCATTCCTCCATTCTTTTAAATGTTTTTACATTGTCTTTAAACTCCTTTTTTATAATTTTATGGATTTTGGGAGAGCTTGAATCCCTCCCAGTCCTAGTCAAACACCTCGATACTTTTTTACTAAAACTCTGCCATTTTAGCCAACCCTAGAATTTTCAAACATTTTGAATTTAGATTGATGTGGACCCCAAGAGTGTCCAATCTTTTAAGGGAATGTGATTTGAAATTGTGTTTCATTAGAACACCTTGAGAAACCCCTACAAGATGTTCCTCCATTGCAAAATCAGAATCTATCTAAAATGCTGATGGGTACCTAGAAAACTGCTTTTGTTTTCCTTACCCATCCACAAATGCATTCAAAACCATCTTTGTGCAAAGTAAAACAAACTATCACTAAGAAATTTTTGACATTTGTGTTTGCCTTATTTGCCCTTGTATGATGGAGAGGCAATCATTTTTTAATGCTGAATACCTGAACGAAAATAATAAAACTTAAGCAACTTAACACAAAAAGCATCAACTTCAACATGTAAATCTCCTCTGTTGGTGTTAGTTATCTTGTTACTTACTCTCATCATTTTGGAGATTTGTGTTACGAATTTAAAATAGGACTAATTCTTTGAACTGGCAATTTAGGGCCTGTCTGGTTCCCACCGAATAAGTTACTTTTTTAACTTATGTTAAGTCATTAAGTTACTTTTTCACTTAAGTTAGTTTGGTAAACATGATTGCAAAAGTTATTTATGTGCTTAAAGATACTTATCTCCATAATTTTTTTGAGCTTTTATCTCTCTCTCTCCCTCTCAGTCCATATCAAAGGAGGCCCCAAATGATGGACTGTCCACATCGAAGGTGGGCCCCACAAGATGGACGGTCCATATCAAAGGTGCACCCCATATGATGGATCACCCATATTAATGTGGGCCCACATAATGGATAGTCCACATCAAAGGTCGGCCCCTAATGATAAATAGCCCGCATCCAAAATGGGCAAGTATGATGGACGACTCACTTCAAAGGTGGGGCCCACACAATGGATGGTCCACATCAAAGGTGAGCTCCACATGATGGGCAATGGACATTGAAGCTGGGTCCCACATGATGGACGGTCCACATCAATGGTTGGCCACTATTGATGAATGGCTTGCATCCAAAGTGAGCCCCGCTTGATGCGCAACCCACATTGAAGGTGGGGACCACATGATGGAAGTCTGCATCAAAGGTGGGCTCTGCATGATGGTCAATTAATAATGGTGAGCCCCACATGATGGATGGTCCACATCAAAGGTCAACCCCAATGATGAGTGGCCCTTATCCATGGTGCGCCCCACATGATGGACGACTCACATCGGAGGTGGGGCCCACATGATGGACGGTCCACATCAAGGGTGGGCTCCACATGATGGGCGATGGATATTGAAGGTGGGCCTCACATGATGGACAATAACATTGATGGTGGGCTCACATGATGGATGACCAACATCAAAGGTGGGCGCTACATAATGGACGGTGCACATTAAAGGTCGTCCCCTAATGATGAATGGCCCACATCTAAGTTGGGCCCCGGATGATGGACAACCCACATCAAAGTTGGGGCCCACACAATACACGGTCCACATCAAAGGTTGGTCCAATAAGATGGACGGTGGATGTGAGAGGGACCAAATAGACTTGAGAGATAAATACTTATGATGTCAGAAACAAAACATGCTTTTTTTATTTTTTAGCTAGTATGTTGTTTGCCAAACATACTTATTTGCTGCTTGTGGCATAAGTAGTTTATCTAAAGTAACTTATGATCCAAACACCCTCTTAAAGTGAACAGATAGTCAAGTGGGTTCAATTGAAAAGAAATTTAAAAAATAATTTTGAGGCTAGACATTTGGTACTGTCTAGTTGGGTTAAGTCATCCACTCTGCCATGGTTTATGAAACATTGTTTGCGAGGGTCCTGATTTACAATTATTTTCATCATCCCAGGTCGGACCTTACCTAAACCATTATAACTCCTTAGGGTTTTTCAATTAGCAAGAAGAAATCATGTCTGCAATATAAAGGATCTTCATTTGCAGAATGCCAGTCAAGTGGTACTAGGGCTAGACCATTGATTCCGTCTAATTTGGTCAAATCACTCACTATGGCATGGTTTTTGAAATATTCTTTAAAATGATCCTGATCTAGCAATCCTTCAAGTCTTCTTGAAGGTTTTCCGTCATTCTAGGAAGGACTTCACCTGCAACCAAATGGTGTGTGCATCGTCCTTAGAATGGGTGAAACCTTTAGGATGTCCATCTCTTCACTTGATGATGCTGTTAGAGAGTATATCTCTTCATAACTCCATAGGGTGAAAACATTCCCAATCAGCAAGGTGCAAAAAGAAATCATGTCAATAACAAAAGCGATATAAATTTGCAGAATCTCAGTCTTTTGATTGGGTTGTTGTTTTAGAAGATATCCATCATCCCTAGGTTGGGTGAAATCTTTGTGAGCTTATAGGAATTTTATCATCCCATCTTACAAGTAGTTTGAGATGATGCCATTTGTTGTAGTCGTAGTGCAGTCTAAAGTGTGTTGTAATCCCACCAATAGATTGTCCGGTCAATCTGGTGGACCCCATATGTCCCAATGGGCATCCAAACGATTTCATGGGTCCCACTTGTGTTGAAAGGATTGTGGTTTAGAGGTCCACTCCAATGCAGAACAGTTTAACCCTCCTGAAGACCTATGTAAGTAGCTCATTCCGACTATGAAAATACTAATTGTTCCTCTCTCCCCATAGGACCCTAATGCTGGCCAAAAGGGCTAGTCTCCAAAGCATCTTGCCTCTCTTTTTTATCTATCACCCATGTCAGGCAAGAAAGAAGCTCTTTTTTTAATCCTGGCATGACCAAAGATGTTCTGAAGACCGCTTAAAACCTCTTACACAACTCGTTAGCAAAAAGGTAGTGGATTCAGAGATGATTTATCGACTCCTTACTCTGTATACACAAAATATAGACATTGGTGATCACGGCCCTCCTCTTCCCGAGTTATTAATAGTGAGCACCTTGGTGTTTACTGCCCACCAACCTTGCCAATGATTTAACCTTGGGAGGAGCCCTGTAATGTGAAAAAAAGGTGTGATGAAAATCTAGGAAGAACTAAGGTTCGACCTATAAAATGATCTAACTGAGAATTGGTTTAATTTTTCTTTGTTTCACACAAACGAATCCTATTCACTCGGAGAAGGTCAATGCCTTTGAGCCAATTCAGCAAGCTAATGAATTCACCTACCTCCGATTCTTACAAATTCATCTTGCACTGAGGAGTCCACACCACCTCTTCGCGTATAATTGAGTAGCACCTGACGATGGTTAAATTCAACTCCAGGGACAAGTTGGCTAACCTTGGGAAATCTTCACGGAGCGTACTCCCGCCTAACCATATGTCATCTCAAAACCAGATCCTCATCCCGTCACATAAAAAAAAACCAATCCCTTCCATGAACATGTTTCTCAACTTGATAATCTATTTCCACATTGTCGAAGCTTTGTAAAGAAAAATGTCCCTTGTCTACCGCCCACCTTCCTTTTCACCATACTTGCGAACTATCATCACTTTCCATAAGCATCTCTCTTTTGAACTGAATCTCCATAACCATTTTCTTATTAACCCAAAGTTAATGGATTCAAACTTTGGGTTAATGGCTTGCATCCCTTCCTTTAATGGCTTGCACACGTCCTCCAACTTTATCAAATGGAATTTATGATTCTCTTTACCTCTCTGCCATATAAAATCATGCCTAAGTTTCTCCAAGCTTTCAAGCACTACATTTGGGCACTTAATATAACGGTAAGTTTGATAGAACTACCTTGATTGGCGTCAGCCTACCTCTCACTTACAAGTGTTAACATTTCCATTGAGACAACTTTCTTTCAACTCTTTTAATAACCTTATCTTACAAGTGCTCTGCTGGCTTACTAATGCATAATGGAAGACCTAGATATGTCGAAGGAGAAGATCCTGTCCTATTGAATGCATTCTTGAACCAAAACTGAGAACTTAGCCAATCGAATGCATTCTTGAACCCATCCTTTCCATCTTTGGCCTCCCTCTTATCTTGCTAAGCACATAATTCAAAAAATCCCAATCCACATGATCGTAGTTTTTTCAATATTAGCTTGTAAATGATGCCTCTTTTGCCTTCTTGATTGCACAAGTTGATTCATTAATGGGCAATTAAGGCACTATCAAAATCCTATCTCCCGACTACAAAGGTTCTTTGAACATTAGAATTGACGAACACAAGTACCAACTGAAACCTGCTCGCCAAAATTTTTAGCTAGAATCTTATAGGGTCCTCCCACCAAACTATCAGCCTAAAATCCTTCAAGCATTCGGGCCCTTCCTTTTTAGGGATCAAGGCAATAAAAGATGGCACCCAACTTCGATGCATCTCCCATTCTCGAAAAACTCTATGATGAAGGCCTAGACATCACCTTTGACCACCTCCCAAAACACCTGGAAGATGGCCATCAGAAAGTCATTTGGCGCTGGCGCCTTCTCTCTTCCCAAAGCATCCACTGCTTGCTTTTACTTCCTCCTTGAAGGCCAGATGTTCAAGATGAGCAGGCTTTACTTCGGGAATAGCATTAAGAGCAATGTCATCTAATCTCGGTCGCACCCATTCTTCATTTGAAAGGAGGTCCTTATAGAATTGGACGACAACACCAGACGCCCTTTGACTTTGCCTCCACCCTTCTCCCGTCTGCCACCACATTATGAATCTTGTTGTTCCTGACCCTGGCACTCTGTATACCATGAAAGAACTTCATATTCTTATCGCCTTCGTTGAGCCATGCAGCTCTCGCCCACTGGCGCAATTTAATTTCATCTTCCTTCAACTGCCTTTTGTAATCTAACACAATATCTCTCTTGGATTTCTCCTCAACCAAAAAGTTACTAAAGGTAGCAGCATTAAGATAATAGGAGGCCTGTAGATCAGGTTGATTCTTAGAAGGAAAAATAGTCTTGGTTAGCACTGTATAAATGCACACATGTAGCCATACACATTACAAAAACTAGACTATAAAACCTAATGGCAGGTTCGGTTTCAATGAATTGAGGAGTGTACTTGATAACCAAAGGCTAGACTTGTGGAGTCCCAACATTTTTTTTTATCGGTGAGTTTCAGCAGATTTCTAGCGACAATATTTGTGTCCAATGTCCGTATTGTTGTCCTAGACAGAAGGAAAAATAATCTTGGTTAGTACCGTATAAATGCTCACATGTAGCCATACACATTATAAAAACTAGACTGTAAAACCTAATGACAGGTTCAGTTTCAATGAATTGAGGAGTGTACTTGATAACCGAAGGCTAGTCTTGTGGAGTCCCAACATTGTTTTTGATCGGTGAGTTCCAGCAGATTTCTAGCAACAATATTGTGTCCAATGTCCGTATTGATTGTCCTAGACATTGGGTTATATTTGAATGCCCAAGTTTGCCTGGTTTGTTGTTGTTCCCGCATGGTCTTCGTCTTAATGCTGGTTACCTTTTTGGAAAAAGTGTCCAACAGAGTTGATCTCAAGGATATCAGTCATGCGTGAGAAATAAGAGACAAAACAAGATAAATAAAAGAAGGAAAGATAGAAGAAACTAAAAAATGGAGTGGTAGAAATTGGAGAGACTTAAGGGAAGAGAGAAGAAGAGAAGGAAGAAGGAAAGAAGAAAGCACAAAGGAGATAAAGTGTTAGGGCAACAAGTTGTTGTGTTAGCCCAAAAGAATAAATACGCTCACACATATTAACTCGACAATAACATATAATGCTCTAAAGGAGTATTTGTATAGCAACGCACGATTACATGTATTTCCTACACCTAACCTGTTGCATGGATATATCGATCATGTCCAGCTTGGAACACATACGAAGAAGATGTTGATGATCAGCTTGGGCCACAACTCCCCTTTAACCACAACATGTGGAATACACGATCTTTAATTGCTGCTTGTCTGTAGATTGAGCTTCCATTATCCGTTGAATCATCTTGTCAAATAGAAGGCCATAGCCAAACTTGACAACCATCAAGTATTAAACCTCCATCTACATGTAAAATCCTCTAAAAGACACATGTAACAGGCATGCTTTTATTTCTTACAAAGTTTTTTCCTGCTGAAACTCCAGTGTTTTCCACCATTTTCACAGCTCGTGTTTTCCACCGAAGTGAAACACTAGCACAAAAAATTTATTGTGTACACTGAAGTTGTCACTTTTGGAGAAAAACTTTGATACTCTAGAAGGGTATGATATCCAAACACATGCACTAGGTTAATTTGAATGTTCATATTTTGATCCACAATTTAAATGTACCATCAGCCAAAAATTATACTGATGTATTTCCATAAATAACAGATTTGAGTATATTAGTTTACCACTTAACTGAATAATAGCCAACAATTCTAATTTAGAAAAGACATTACCATAAATCAGACATTAGTATTGTTCATAGTTTCAAAAAAAATTTATGATTTAGGTTGAATGAATGCATGATTCGATACAGTTTATATGAGGGTCAGTATATTAACCATAACAGTGTGCCAGAGTAAAAAGTAACTCTCTTTACATCCATTACTTTTGCAGCACTCTACTTCAATGGAAAGAAGAAAGAAGAGAGGAGGTATGAAAAGAAGCGAAAGAAAAAGAAGAGGGAGTAAGACTGGTAGAGAAGAACCACACCATCTGGTTGCAGATCCATCCCTCCAACCCAATCTGCCCTGTCCGGTATGCAGATCCACTATTTTGAACAAGAACTTGACTCAGTTGAATTTTCCAATTTGACTCGACTCGACCAAGTTATGTGCAAGACTCATTGAGAAACTCGATGCAAATGAGTATTTCGGTCGAGTCATCCCTTCTCCATTTGGGTCAAGTTCTTTCAAGATTTTGAAAATCTGGCAGTCAATGGTCCAATGATGAAAAGGCTGAGGAGCATTTGTTCTTTTTCATCACCTGATAGACCCTTCTTTTATTTTTCTTATATTTTTTGTCAATTTTATATAGGTAAGGAAGATGGAAGCCAAGAACTCCCACATGCCTTCCTATGGAGCAGCCCCGTGGCTTGTCTTTCCTCATGGAAAACGAGAAAGAACCAAAACCTTCTTCAACGTATCTGAGGGGAGTTACTATGTGAGAAACATACCTGAGATGCGCCGAACATATTGGCTTGCCTCTTGCTATGGCTGGTTGTTGTTGGAGGATAAAACTAGTGGCGACCTTTTTCTGCTCAACTGTGTCTCATTGCAGAAAATCCAGCTACCACGTTTGAGTCAATGCTATATTTTTGACCTATGTGTTCTCTCATCGCCTCCAACTGATCCTGATTGTGTGATTTTATGCACTCTCTGTTCTACTGATTATTTTATATATTGTCATCTGGGTGGTGACAAATGGATCAAACGGAAGCATAGAATTCCGGAAGGGGAAGCTTCCTTTAGTCAATTGGTTTCCTGCAATGGCAAATTATATACCTATGATATGGGAAAGCTTGGAATTATTGATGTCAATGCTGATCCTCCAGTAACATGGTTGGAAGAATTAAGGGGCCCAGAGAGTCCCCCACTGGTTGTAGCATCAAGATCGTTTCCGGTGGAATCTTGTGGTGAGATCTTTCTAGCTCGGTTGAGTCAGCTTCTACTTGTACCACGGGTTCCGGTTGTTGAGGTTTTCAAGATGGATTTTGATAGAATGGCTTGGGTAAAGGTTGATACTTTAGGTGATCGCGTGCTGTTCTTGGGTGGGAATTGTTCTACATCATGCTCCGCCACAGATTCGGGTATAAAAAGAGAGTGCATCTATTTTATGAAGCCAGAGGATAGAAGTTTATATGTATTTCACTTGGACAGGGGAACTATTTCCATCCAATTGCCTTGTCCAAATGTTCGTCCACCTTGGGTTGAACCTTTTTGGGTAATGCCTGCTGTCTAAACCTATCTTTCTATGACAAACATGACAAACGCACAGTATACGCAGTTTATAATATAGTGGAGTTTCTTCTTTTCCTTGACTTCCGCCCACTCTCCTCTCCCGCATGATGGACAGCCTACGTAGAAGGTGGGGCTCACATGATGAACAGCTTACATTAAAAGTGGGCCCCACATGATGTACATCGTAGTGGGCCTACATTGATGACCCACATCAAAGTGGGCCCAATATAATGGTGAGTCCGCATCAAAGGACAGCCCCTAATGATGAACGGCCCACATAGCCCCACATGATGGATGACCCCAGATTGAAGGTGGGCCCCACATGATGGATGGCCCAGTGGGAGTCCACATCAAATGTCAGCTCCTAATGGTGAGTGGCCCACATGGAGACCGGTCGACATCAAAGGTTGGCCCCACATGATGGATGGCCAAGGTGGGCCCACAAAATGGATTGTCTACATCAAAGGTCGGCCCCTATTGATGAATGACCCACATCCAAGGCCTGCATGATGGATGACTAACATCAAAGGTGGGCTCCACATGATGGGTGGTGGATATTGAGGTTGGACCCACATGATGGACAATAACATTGATGGTGGGCCCCACATGACAGATGACTCGTATCAAAGGGGGCCTCACATAATGGATGGCTCATATCAAGGTGGGCACCACATGAGGATAACCTTAAAGGTTCCCTGTCTTATTTTAAGGCAAAGTCCAAAAAAGAGGAAGATATATGGCCTAAGGGGGTCGCACTACAAGAGGCGGTGATGATGCCTCTGTTGAAACCTTCTTAGGACCACCGTGATGTTTATTTTCCATACAACCTGTTCATAAGTTCACGGAGAACTGGATGAAGGTAAAACACAAATGGCCTGTGGTCTACATAGTTCTTACCTGACCTCATTTTAAATTTAGGACATGATCGAGCCCAAAAATTCAAAATAACCAAATCTCAATGGACCACACCATAGGAGACGGTAATGATTGAATGCTCACCATTAAAAACTTCTGTGTCCTTGGGGACCATCTGAATGTTTATTTGCCATGCAACCTGTATATAAAGTATCACGGCCTGGATGGAGGGACCGCACAAAATATAAGCTTGATCTAAAACTTTTGTGCCCCTGAGAAGTTTTTAATGGTCAATCACGCAATTTCTGGTGGTGTGGACCATTTGTGATTTGGATCTGCTGCCGTTTTGGGATTATGCCATAAAAATGAGCTGGCAGATTTATATAGCCTTGCAAAATGGATGGACGGAGTGGATGTCAGACATATGCGCCAAGGTGGGCCCAACAGTAAGGGATCCACCGAAGTCACTTCCTTAATGATGAATGGCCCACATCTAAGGTGGCCCCTGCATGATGGACTGTCCACTTCTAGTTGGGCCTGCAGGATGGACGGTCCACATTAAAGGTGCACCCCGACATCACATCCAATGTCCAACATGATGAACAACCGATATCCAAGGTGGCCCTCGCAAGTTGGATGGTCCACATTGAAGATAGGCCCCACAAAATGAATGGTTCACATTGAAGACAGGGCCACGGTGGGCCCAACATAATGAACAGTCCACATCAAAGATTAGTGTCACATGATGGACGGTGGATATTTGGAACACACACACACCACATGGGCACTCAAACACATGGCTTCAATGTTGAAACCCACAGGCTCTACCACTGGGCCATGAGTAGGGAGTTGTGATGAATGAGGTGAGCGTGGATCGGCCATGAGGAGGGACCTGTAAATACCATATTAATGAGGGAGTATTATGTAAAAATCTTTTTATTTTTTTTATTTTTTAGAAAGACAAGCTGAAAATTTCATATACTATTGTAAAAGGCACCTCCCAAAACCATGTTATAATATGCTTGAACACATCATACATAGAAAGATACAATCCAATCAAGAAGTGGGTCACCCAAAAGTTAAGCCACCCATTCGGACATAAATGTGCAAAGGTGTCAAGTAATCATTACCAATGATCTGATGGGTCAACATGTAGATGAGAGGGCCATAGTCAAACAATTGTATTGATTTTTAGTTCAATTGAGTTTTTTTCCCATTTGAATGTGGAACATGGTTTTCATACTTCTTTTCAACTTCGTATTAACCTTCCATTCACAGATCACTGATCCATGATCTAATAATTTTTTGCAATTAGATTAGTAGGATGAGTGCTAATTGATTGCATGAATTTGAACTCGATTAGGGGCACTGAATTGTCCGCCAAATTGGTGACACAGTTCATTTAAATTTAATTTCAACTTTTTCTTAAATTTTTCCAGAAAATGATGTCAAGTGATTAGAGATATACATTGGTGGGATAGGAATTTAGCATTTGGGTGGCCTCCAAATCAGAGGATATAGCTTTTATCAATTGAATGTATGTGTGCATGTGGACAAAGTCCATGTAAAGTTGGCATGGGTGGGTCCCTATGCCTCAGTGGTAGAATCACACGAGTTTCAACACGAGGTCATAGGTTCGGGTACCCATTGTGGTGAAATTCCACTGTGGTGTGAATGCATATATATAAAAAAAAGTAAATTTGTGTCACACAGCTCCATAGAAGACACCTCCATTTGCACTGACATATGTAAGATATTCCAGGTAGAACCTTGCTGCCAAAAAATCAGGCTGGTCCTTGCAACGTCTAGACCATGTCATCCAAAAATTGGGCTTCTACAAGAACACGTTAGAGCCATCCATGCACCATGTCCACTTGATGTGCTGACTGTCTGACTTGAATACTACAGACAGAATTAAAGAACAGTCCCTCCAAGCTGACCAAGGGCCTGATCAGCAGCTCTGGTCACCTTTTGGGCCTTACCATTACAAACATTTAACCTATATAATATGTAAACCATTCACTGGGCCCACACTTGGTCTGCACATATGGCTACAGTTGTTATTTGAACCAAGGGTTGGGTTTTGTGTGACCTTTTTATTTATGTATTTATTATTAAATAGCACCAACTGTGCCCTAATTGATCATAGATTCAAAATTGACCATTGGCAAGGCGTCTACTTTGAATCAAACACCAAATTGTACCAACCAAGGTGTTGCAGGTTTATACAATTTATCAAATTGCAGAATTTACGAGATTGTAGCTAAAAGGAGAAATAAATAAATAAAATTCGAACATTGATGAAATTGTATTAAAAAAGGGCGACGTCCTTCCTCCCAAGAAAATATAATTTAAATAAGTAAGATAAATAATTAATACTGATTTTCAAAGAAAATTATCTCTGTTGAAACCCTTGTCCTCGAAGGTTTGACTCCAATCGAGTTCTTCAGCTGAAGGTTGAAACCACCTCGGTTCAATCCAGGTGCTATAGATATATTCTTCACACTCATAAAAATCTTTCTTAGGATAGCATCTACAGTCCTTAAGTGAGTAGAAAACACAATCTTCACCACTGACTATAGGAAAATGGATCTTATTTTCCATCCCTTTCGCCAATGACGTGGAAGAGAGAGAAGTCCAGCGACTTACAAATAGCATTCGATCTTCCAAGGCTTCAATCTTCACCCATTCCATCTCTGAAAGTTCCAGTCTAAAAACGTGAATTGGAGTCCCAGGAAAACCAATGACCACCATTAATAGCTCCCGGCTTGATTCTACCAAATAATATTCCCACTTACATAAAGGTACATCACGACAGTTACAGAATTTCAGTGGCTTGGGCTTCGCAAGAATAGTCCAAGTGATTCCCTTTGGATCAAATACCCCCAATCTCCCATTATGTCCCAAGACGTAGAAAACCTCATCCTTGAAAACTGGATTGAGTAGGTTATCGAGAATGGCATGTTACTATCAAAATCGTAGTCGGTCCAAGACTGGTCCCCGACGACAAATGTATATGGAAGTAGAAGTAGAAATAGATTCAATACCAAAAATTGTGGAATCTGTAGAAGTCGGTGTCGATGAGAAGGTGATGCAATTGAAGCGGTCATATTCCATAGCTGGGAGTTGAACACAGAGTGGTTGCCCCTATACATGAATACCCAACCATCCTTGCAGAAACAAATAGTTGAACCAGAGAGCTCTGGGATATTGATGAAATATCTCTCACTGTACAAAGGATCCAAGAAGTTACACATGCCATCGTTTTTCCCAAAATACATGAGCCATGGCGTGTGATTTCTGAGAAATGGCAAGCCACTGCTAGTGAGCAACGAGAGATGCCATTCTGTGATCTGGCTCAGTGGAGCAATTGATCGCCAACTTCTACAGGAGGAGGTCAGATGAACGAAATCCGCTCAAAAGAGATGCAATGCGATCAACTCTAAGAGATCTATTTGAAGGTCAGACCAAGGTCTATATTCAGCAATTTCTGTCTTTTTGGATGGAGTTATTTCGAAGTCCTCCATATCACCCAGGTTGGTATTTTGTTGGATCTCTTCCAAGTCCTTTGTCATGCTTTCTTTTTTAACTTGTTCAGCTTCTTTCTTCTCATCCTTCTCGTCCTTCTGCGTTCTTTCTTGCTGGATCTCTTCATATGGCTTAAACTGTATGAGGGACACCTTATTATCAAAAAAATTATGAAATACCACCTTAGGTAAAGGAGAAAAACTGCTCCTCTCAACAAATCTGAGCAATAACCATTTCAGCTTCATAAAAAATAGTTCCATAAGAGCTAATCAAGCCAACAAAGGGAGCAAGTATATGACATATAACCAAAATAGCAGCACAGTATATGCAGTTTTAACTTCTAACAGGTGAAGCACATGACCTGATAGGACAGACCATTGCGATGTTGCATTCCACTATGTATAGACCATGCCCCGAAAATCTCCCAGATCGGATGATCAAGCAGCTTGTCTTGGTTTTTTAAGTAGAATGTGGACAAATTGTTGCATTTCTCCTTAACTGTGTATTTATAGGCCACAAATTAATAGGATAAGATCATCATGTGGAGGAAATTTTAGGAAAGTCCATCCGCGGTGCAACGCAACAACCCAGTGGTCTTGATTACCAAACCCACAGGCTCATTTTGTCAGAATTGAACACCAATCATTAGGTAAAAGCTGGAACTTTAGCTGTGAAAGGGTTAAAATTTAGATTATGGAAGGGTTTTTTTTTCTTTCATTATCTCAGCTTTTACTATTGAACAAAGCATCTTCTGCGAGATAAAAAGGCTTATGACATAGAGTGAGAGTTCATTCTTTATCTAAAGGACTGCTTTCATCTTTCAAGGATGGAGACGATGGATGAAAGAATGCATTTCCACTGCTTCTGTCTCAATTTTAGCCATTGGAATTGAAGTCATTTCTTCAAAAAATCCATGGGTCTTCAGCTAGGTAAGCATTTGCATTCTGTTTTATTCACCAATGTGAGAAGGGTATTAATAGGATGCTCACAAGGATAGAACTTTATGCTCTCCAGAAGGTTATGAAAGATGACATATAATATGCCCGATGAGGTAAGTATCACCATATGAAAGATGCAACCAGGCATGAGAGACCGTAGCTGGCAGCTACCAAAGAAAGAAAGAAATGTGAGCCAATCCTCAAACAGAAGTTAATGGATATCCATTTAACATGCAATGGGACTATGCTCTTTATGTAAATAAGTAACCAAGAGTATATTCTCCTCTCATTTTGATCCAATCGCCCACATGTGCACAAGAAAAGGCCCACTTTCCTTTTCTAGCCTCTCTCTTGTTTCCTTTTCTTTCATATCTCTATATTAGAAATTTGTTTTTCTTTATATCTCTATGTTATTGCTTAGATTTTTCTTGCTCACTTGCTTTCTTATTTTGGAGAGTCTATGTTAGGAAATGGGCCTGTTTAAATTTTCCTGTTTAAAGAGTTTTTCCTATTTCGGAGATCTTGGCTAGTTAAGAATCCTAGTTTTAGATTCCATAGATTAATGTTGAAGATTGTAAGCACTCTTTATAAGTAGACTCCATGGAATAAAATAGAGTTCAATGGATTCTCTTTGAGCAAATTCTCTTGTTTCTCTATAGTAGTTGGGGGGGGGGGCGGTGTTGGTTTATGTTGAGCTTAATCTTACATTCTTTCCTGTTTTGTTGTTCAAACTTCAATCTTCCTTAATCTAGTTGCATTAAATTGGTATCAAAGCATGTTCTGCTCTTGGGATTTTTCTCTTTCACTTTTTTCTCCTCTTTCCCATCTTCTTTTCCCAGATTTTGTCCCAACATTCATCCCAAATCCATCCTCAATTCCCTAAACCAACCTATTAATTCAGCCTATATCCTATCATACAACCCACCTTCCTAAACACCCCCCCCCCCCCCCCCCCCCCCCCCCCCCCAAAAAAAAAAAAAAAAAAGAAAAAAAAAATCTCACATACTCGCATAAACCTACTATCATATGAGCAGTAGCAGATGGACAACTTACAATAGTGGGATGGCTATGGAACCTCAAGATGGGACTGTATCGACATTGCAACAAGTGATCGATTTGATGAAATGATTGGACGATGTAAAGACTCGTTTCACGGCCTGAGTAATACTCCTGAAGGGCGGGCTATTTTCCTTGAAGAAGCAAGAAGGGGAACCAATCCAAACCATGAAGCATTTAAGGATGCCCTTGAGGGAGATTTGGAATCCGGATATGTTTACTCAAGGTATCTTGGCCGATATGGTGATTTCCACGAAGAAGAACTAAGCCTAGCTATGTGGTCCAACAACATGGCTATGACCCACCGAGAACAAGAGAAATGAACAATCTCCCACAAGACTATCCAAATTATCCTGAATGAGGACGGAATGTTCATACTAAGCATGTTAAGATTGAGATTCTGGGTTACGATGGTAATTTGGATGCCAAGGTGTTCAATGACTAGATAAAGTCAATAGAAAGATGTTTTGTTTGTATGAAATGAAAGGAGCCGTCAAGTTAAATTTTGCTAATTGCTACCCTAAAACTTAAAGGCACGACTCAAAACTGATGGTATGCTATCGAAGAAGACTAGTAACAATATGTCTTTACTCCTACAAAACAATCGAGAGGAAATGAAGGCCAGATTAAAATTTAAAACAAAGGTTTCTGTTGCTAGATTATCAAACTTCTTCTTTCTAGGAACTCCTCACGCTTTAGCAAGACAATATGACTGTGGAAAAATACACACAACGTTATTAAGATTTAATTATTCGTTGCCGCCTAACGGAGACTAGAAGACAACAAGTGGCGCCGTATTGCAATGGATTACAATTCAATATTCAAAGTGAATTGATGATTGGTCAGCGCAATAGTATAGACGAAGTGTATCATATGGTCTGAAAAGTGCAAGAGCAGAAGTTGGTGATAAGATGCAATAGCCCTTGGACACGGATTGCCTATTGAGGCTGTCAGTAGTGAGGTGGCTAGTGGACGGTGCTCTATGGTCCCCACCATGATGTATGTTTTCTATTCACGTCATCCATCCATTTTTTTCAAATCATTTTTATGGCGTGAGCCCAAAAATGAGGCAAATTCAAATCTCAAGTGGGCCACACCACTAGAAAACAGTGATGATTGAATGTCCACCATTAAAAACTTCCTAGGGCCCACTATAATGTTTATTTTCCATCCAACCCGTTGATTAGGTCACACAGACCTGGATGAAGGGAAAACAAGAATATCAGCTTCATCTAAAAAACTTTTGTAGCCCCCCCCCCCCCCCCCCCCAATAAATTTTTAACGATGGGCATTCAATCACCGTTGTTTCCTGTAGTGTGGTCCTACATGAGATTTGGATCTACCTCATTTGTTGGCTCATGCCATGAAATAATCTGGAAAAATGGATGGTCGGCGTGGATAAAACACATTCATCATGGTGGGTCCCACATAGCACCGTCTAGTAGTTGTTGGCTACTGATAGCATCAGTAGGCAATCCGCGTCCGTAGCCCTCGAGGTGAGGGCTAGGCATCCGTCCATCCCACTAATAGTGGCTTCACAACACGTCTGCAACCTGGTACGTCCTATAGTAACTTTCATCAGGATTACAAAATTAGTCAGAACTATGCCTCTTATCCTCTTTTCTAAAGCGATGACACAAAGGGTAAATGTTGCGGTAACTCAGGGGAAGTCAACCAACACTTCAAGTGTGGTGGTCGTGGACATTACGTGACAAAGTGTTCCTCTTGCAATCTCCGGTTTTGTGATGGACAAGAGGATTAATGGTACAAAACAAAAAAAAAAACATTGCAAACCAAGTGGAAGGTGAACGTGAAAGTGATTCAAAAGATGACAGTTACAAACCTGAGGAAGGCCTAGATGGCCTTAACAAACATAAGTTATCATTAGTGGTCAGGAGGATTCTGATAGCACCCAAAAGAGGAGGCCCAAGAAGACTGGTTGAAAACCAGTAACTTCCATACACAAGAATCGTGTAGTGGAAAGGTTGTCAAGGTCATTATTGATGGAGGCAGTAGTATGAACGTGCCCTCAGAAAGCATGGTGGACAAGTTGAAGCTAAAGCGTCACAAGCATCCCAAGTCGTATGAGATTGCATGGATGAATTGCACGTTCATCCCCATGATCAAGATGTGCTTAGTGAACTTCTTCCTGGGTCGTTATAAAGAATCACTTTGGTGTGACATTATTCTAATAAAGGTCACACATTCATTGCTGAGGCGTTGCTGAGGCGTCGTGGATATACGATGGGGATGTAACTTACAAAGGCCGCGAGAACACATATGGCTTTATGTACAAAGGAAAGCCCATTACTCTTAACCTTGTGAAGGATGACGAACCCGAAGAGGCCAAGCAGGCTTCCACAGTGTTGAGAATGACCCGATTCATGGAGAAAAGTAAAAAAAGGGAAATCATGTATGCTTTGTCCCAATTTTAGGATTTAATCCCTTGTGAACTAACTACAAAGTGTGCTTCCACCCATGCCTAACATTCAACATGCGATTGATTTGATACCTGGAGCACCATTATCAAATCTTCCGGCAAATTGAATGAACCGGACAGAGCATGACTTTCGTGGAGAAATTGCTAACCAAGGGTTTCATTTGTGATAGCCTCAGCCCATGTGTCATGCCGGCGTTGTTGACTTCAACGAAGGATGGCAGCTAGCAGATGTGTGTTGACACAACCATGCCATCAACAAAATAACGGCAAACTATTGTTTTCCCATTCTACACCTAAATGACATGTTGGACATGATGACGAATGCTACAATCTTTTCGAAGATTGATTTACGAAGTTGGTACCAACAAATAAGATTTCATCCTAAAGATCAATGGAAAACCACTTTCTAGACAAAGGATGAATTGTATGAATGGCTAATCATGCGTTGCAGCTTGACAAAGGCACTCAGTATGTTCATGCGGCTGATGACGCAAATTCTAAGGCTATTCATAGGTAAGTTTGTTGTTGTGTACTTCAACGATATCGTCATTTATGGTCGTTCACGAGAAGATCATTTGGACCATATTTGCCAAGTGATGAGAGTATTACGCCTCGAGAAACTCTACATCAATTTGAAGAAGTGTACCTTCATGAGTTCCACTGTGGTCTTTCTGGGGTTCATCGTTTCAGCAGAAGGCATGAAGGCTAATACTGAAAAGATAAAGGCCATTATCAATTGTCCTACTCCCACAAACATTCATGACATTCGCAGTTTCACAAGCTAGCGATGTTTTAATGAAAGTTTATTGAGAACTTTAATTCCATCATAGCGCCCATTAATAAATATATGAAGGCCAATCCATTTGAGTGGACCAAAGCAGCAACAAAGGCATTTCAATAAATCAAGCGAAAAATTATGAAAGCTCAGTTCTTAGACTTCTTGATTTTGAAAAGGTGTTCGAGGTTTCCTGTGATGCATTTCACAATGTCCTCAGCCAGGAAGGACATCTAGTGGCCTTTTTTCTGCAAAACACTCAACAAGGCACAAAAGAAGTATTCTACATATGACGTAGAGTTTTATGCTACTGTTCACGCTTTGAAATATTGGCGTCATCACCTCATTCATCGAGAGTTTGTACTCTATTTTGATCACAAGGCATTACATTATTTGAATTCTCAGAAGAAGTTGAGCACATGACATGCTAAGTGCTGAATTTATATTCAAGAGTTCACATTCAGCCTAAAACATTGCGCTAACATTGAAAATAAGGTAGTTGACGCCATTAGCCGAAAATCACATCTATTGTCTACCTTATTAGTTTCCGTTGTTGGGTTTGAGGAACTTAAAAGAGACTATGCAACAGAGATGATTTTGGGAATGTATTTTCAACATGTATTTCCGACTCAATTACTAAGTACCCACAATTCAGCCTACACAATGGGTATCTATTCTATGATGTGAGGTTGTGTCTTCCTAGAAGTTCCTTAGGAGAGCCTGTTAAACAAGAAGGAGATAGTCATTCACATGGCTCAGGTCCTTATTGTAAGAAGCTCCACTCCAAATAGGCAGGGTCCTTATCATATTTTGAAGAAGCAAGGTGATAATGCATATTTGATCGAACTTCCACCCAAAATGAAAATTAGCCCCATTTTAATGTGGAAGATCTTAGAGTTTACCTTAGACAGCATGAAGACCAAAGCACAAAAGAGCAAGCTATCCAAATTAACGAGGAGCCACACCAGCTCGAAAAAATCATTGAAGACGAGTTGGATAATTAAATGGTTTCCACATTACATAGAGGTTATTAGAAGTTTCTTATCAAGTGGAAGGGCGGACTGAAATCCATCAGCATGTGGATCTCAACAGACAATTTCAACCGCATCAACTTGGACCTCTTTGAGGAGTACATTGCTATTAACTCGACGGAACAGGGTTTTTCCAAGTCGGGGAGAGTTGATGCAATCACCCCTCTTCTCCCACCCATGCAGGCTCCATGTGCATAAGAAAGGCCCACTTTCCTTTTCTAGCCTATCTCTAGTTTCCTTTTCTTTCATATCTCTATGTAAGGAAATAAGTAATTTTCAATTTTTCTTACTTAAGGAGGTCGACCTTATGGGAAGTTCCCATGAGGTCGAGTTGTGTGTTCCCCACCATGATGTGTGAGGGACATCTATCCCATTAATCAGTTGCAACCTTCAATGGTGAGCCATGGGCCAAACAATCAGGCCAATCCATGAATTAGGTGGGCCACACCACAGACAACAGTCGAGAGTGGGTGCCCACCCATTAAAACCTTTCGGATTGTACATAGGGCTCAATGAGATGTAGTTTTGAAATCTAGCCTGTACATTGTGTGTGTCCCACTTGGATGAGGGGTCACACCAAATTTTAGGCCATTCCAAAACTCGGGTGGGCCCCACAAAGTACTTTTGGATGTTTTAGGTATGATTTTCCTTGTTTTCAGATGGTAAGGCCCACCTGAGTTTCGGATATGGCTGATTTTTAGCACATTACACAACCTAGAGGGGACCTACCAAATGCACGGCATGGATGTGAATCACACATCATGGTGTGTGTGTGTGTGTGTGTGTGGGGGGGGGGGGGGGGAATGGTACTATGAGGTCGACCTCATGGGAACTTCCCATGAGGTCGAGCTGTGTGGGCCCCGCTGTGATGTGTGTCGAAAATCTGCCCCATTAGTCAGATGCACCATTCCATGGTGGGCCACGGTCTTAAAAATCAGGTCAATCCATAACTTAGGTGGGCCACACCACATACAACAGTTGAGAGGAGCTACCCACCCATTAAAACCTTCATGATCATTTATTGGGGCCACCGAGATGTGGTTCACAAATCCAGCCCATCCATTGTGTGTCCCACTTGGATGAGGGGTTAGAACAAGTTTCAGCTGCATCCAAAACTCAGGTGGGCCCCACAAAGTTCTTTTATATGTTTTCACATGGTTTTGGATGGTATGGCCCACCTGAGCTCTGTATACGGCTGATTTTGGGATATCCCCTAACCTAAAGGGGACCCATTAAATACATGGTTTTGATGTTTCGCACACATCACAGTGGGGCCCACACAGCTCGACCTCATGGGAAGTTCCCATGAGATCGACCTCATAGTACCATTTCCCACACACACACACACACACACACACACACACACACATATATATAGCGGTCTCCTACGCAATTTACGTTCTAGTTCTTTGACGGTGGCAGGTGGGCCCCACTATGATGTGAATGGGAAATCCACTCCATATATCAGATCCAGCATCCCAACTTAGGGCTAGTGCCCAAAGATTAGCTCCATCTGTTATTCAAGTGGGCCTATCATGATGGTTTGGTTCTTTGACGGTGGCAGGTGGGCCCCACTATGATGTGAATGGGAAATCCACTCCATATGTCAGATCCAGCATCCCAAGTTAGGGCTAGTGTCCAAAGATCAGCTCCATCTGTTATTCAAGTGGGCCTATCATGATGTATTCCAAAACGAACGCATGGTAGTCATGGTTTTCCGATTGTGTAGTGAGGTGCTCACCACCTTTTTTCCATGGTGTGAAGACTCTATGGGACCCACCACTATGTATGTGTTTAATCCACGCCATCCATCCGTTTTCGCCAATCATTTTAAGGCATGAGACCAAAATCAAAATCATTTTAGGGCTCTACGAAGGTTTCAATGGTGGATATCATTATCCACACTTTCTTGTGTGTGTGGTCTACTTGAGCTTTGGATATGCTTCAATTTTGGACTCATGCCCTAAAACGAACTGAAAAAGTGGATGCATGGCATGGATAAAACATATACATCAAGGTGGGTCCCGTGGAGTCTTCACCACCACGTAAAGGATAGTGAGCGCCTCACAGCACCATCAACCTCCTGTCTACATAAAAACCATTTACTTAACAGGTGGTTTAGCTTGGGTGTGCCACCATCATTTATTTCAAAAATCCACTACAATCATCAAGTGAGTGACCTAATTTTAGGTCTATGGTTAAAAAATCAGCCCCAACAGTGATTCAGGTGGACCCAAAATTGAAAACAGTGTAAGGGCAATATTTACCTTCCAAACCTTTTCCCTTTGGTATAGCCCACCTGTACAATGGATGGCCTGATTTTTTGGCCTCATGCTTAAAGTTTTAATGTGGCATCCAAGGTATCCCAAAACGGTTACGTATCGGCCGATACGTAACGGAAACGGTCATGACCGTTACGCATTACGGGGTCGAAACGGCCGTAACGGCCCCGTAACGGTCCTATAACAGTTTTTTTTTAACAAAAAAAAAAAGGGCCGTATCGGCCGATACGGGGTCCGTAATGGCCGTTACGGCCCGTATCGTAACGGTAACGGTGGTGGCCGTTACGGCCACCGTTACCGTTATGGGACACTTTGGTGGCATCCAACGGTTGGAGTAGATGGCAAGTAAACATTATGGTGGGCCCTAAGAAGTTTTTAATGGTCAGCGTTCAATCACCACCATATCTTGTGGTGGTGTGGTCCACCTGAGATATGTATCTGACTTATTTTTTGTTCCATCCCATAAAATGAACTGGAAAAATGGATGGACAAACTGGATATATAACACATACATAAAGGTGGGCCACAATAGAGTGTTTCAACTAGGCATGGAGATATTTCAGTTAAGTAAATACCCATGACATAAACCTCTTTCACGGGCACGAGGATCACGGTGAGGACCACTTCAATGGACCACCCGAACCAGAGATTAGTCTGCGTTTTGGGTTTTATGGTTAAAAGAGAGTGACTGTAGTGGATTTAATTTAAACATCATGGTGAGGAATACTTCAACAAGCCACGCTATAAGACCGTAGATAAGGTCTCCTACGGACCGTGCGCAGGAGACCACGACTCTTTATATATATATATATATATATATATATATATATATATATTGTTTGTTTGTCTTTTTTTTTTTTAATTTAATTTAAGAGGAAGCTTATAAAGTGCAAGGAAGTAACAGAACACGTGGTATGGTTAGGATTAAACTGTAGTCATCCCACTCTTATTATTATTATTTTAAATTTTTATTTGATGTGGATTTTCTGGTTTGAGAGCAGTTGGAGCAGTTGGAGCAGTCGCAGATCCTATTACAAGTTCAATACTAGTAAGCTGAGGAGCTTAGGCTTCAAATTCAAAAGCGTGGAAGAGATGCTTGATGACTGTATTGCATCTCTAAAAGAGGAGGGCCACTCTCTCAAATAGGAGGCATCTCTTCTTTAAATAATAAATAGTAGAAAGTGAGACTGTTCGAACTCATTGAATTTTATTTTATTATCATCTAAAATGATTAGTTGATTTCTTTACTCTCTCTCTCTCCCTACAAAGTAGTTTGTAGGCTAATGAGATCTTGGCTATCTAGGAATCTTATTTTTAGATTCCATAGATTATGTTGAAGATTGTAAGCCCTCGTTGAATGCTATTCTCTTTGAATTTCTCTATGGTAGTTGTTGACGGGGGAGTGATGTTTAGTTTAAAACTAGAGGACTGTTGAGTATGATCACAGTCTTGCATTCTTTTCTCTTTTGTGGCTCGAACTTCAATTCGGTACATTGAATCTTAGATGAAAGCAATAGGTATGAGCAAACACTAAATAAAATTAAACCTAGCCTACAACATAAACCAAAAATAAACTCTAACATGTAGCAGCAGTGATAAAGTTAGGGTTTCTTGCTCTCCACCGATAATATAATTTTCTTGATTTGTAGCAGATAATCGATGTGCAAGGTTTTCCAAAACGGTTGTAATGCATAATGGCGGCGCCACAACCGATGTACCAAAAAAAAAAAAATCGATAATAAAAAAATACGTACTTTTTTCTTTTCTTCTTCTCTTCCCCTCTGCAAGTGCGTCTCTCTTTCTCTCCCCTCCTCGTCCCTCTGCAAGTGGTTCTTCCTCTCTCGTTCTCTCTCGCTCCCTCTTTCTTATTGTTTTTCCTACCCTCGAGTCTCTCGCGGACTCGGATGGAATAGAATTGCGTAGACTTCGGTATAGTGTATAAGTGCTAAACCTCCGTAGGCCCCACCATGATGGATGTGTTTTATCCACGCCGTCCATTAATTTTTAAAAATAATTTTAGTTAATTCACCCAAAATTTCGATAGATCCAAATCTCAAGTGGACCACACCATAGGAAGCATTGGGCATAATGACCCACACCGTTGAAACCTTCGTAAGGTCCACCATGATGCTTATTTTCCATCCATCCTGTTCATAAAGTCAGACACACATGGATGGGAGGAAAACACAAATATCAGCTTGAATCCAAAATTTATTTGGCCCAAGAAGTTTTAAATGGTAGTCGTTCAATCTCCATGGGTTCCCACGGTGTGATCCACTTGAGCTTTGAATCTGTTTCAATTTTAGGTTTTGTTCCTTAAAATCATCTGGAAAAATGCATGGACGGACTAGATTAAACTCATACATCATGGTGGTGACACATTACCAAAGTAGGTGCTGTGTTCTCGACTATGCAATCCGAGTCGGATGGATGTGTTTTATGCACGGCATGAAGACCGTGTGGCCACCATGATGGATGCGTTTTATCCACTCCGTCCATCCATTTTTCCAGCTCATTTTGGCGAATGAGACCAAAATTCAAGTAGATACAATGCTAAAGTGGACTACACAAGATAAACAGTGGGGATGATTAATGATGTCCACCGCTGAAACTTTACTAAGACGCGGATTCCCTGACAAAGCCTCGCGCAGGAAGTTCCTGCACTGGGAACCTAGCTAGGGCCTACCGTGATGTTTTTTTATAAATCCACCCCGTCCATCCGCTTTGTTAGATCATTTTAGTACATTATACCAAAAATGAGCCCAATCCAAAACTTGAGTGAGCCGAAATGTGAGGATTGAATGTCCACAGTTGAAATATTTTTGGGGCCATAGAAGTTTTAAATCAGTCTAATATTTATGTTTTCAGTTCATCTCATATAGGAATGACGTTATGAACGGCATTGATGGCATGTAAACATCACTGTTGATCCAGGGAGGTTTCAATGGTAAGAATTTCCCTACTCACCTTTTCATTTAGTGCGGTCCACTTAAGTCTTGAATCCGATTAATTTTTGGTATAATGTCTTAAAATGATCTAAAAAATCGGATGGACGGGGTGGATTTCTCAAAAAAGGTGGACCCTACCTAGGTTACGACCGCAGGAACTTCCTGCGCAAGGCTTCCGCATTGAATCCGCGTCTAGGGGATTTTTACTGCAATAGCCCTAACTGTGGCTCTTTTTACTAAAAGTTCAATTTCTCATCCAGCTCAATCTTTTTTGACCTTTTGGTGAGAAATTGAAAATTATGGTTGTGAATGCCAAGGGGACACCATGTGATAGGGGAATCCACCGTGCCCAAGGAGGAATCTATAGTGCCCAAGGGAAATCGGTCAGAGGGGTATTTTCGACCATAAATTTTCAATTTCTCATCAAAAGACAAAAAAAGATGGACCAGACAAGAAATTAGACTTTTAGTAAAACTAGCTGCACCTCAAAGCTATTGCAGTAAAAATCCCATCCCTAGGGCATAGAGTGATTTTTTTATTTTCCATTCAACAACATGAATATTAGCTTGATCTAAAACATTGGGCAGGCCCAAAAGAAGCTTTCATTGGTAGTCAATCAATTCCCACTGATATATATCCTCTGGTGTAGTGTAATTGAATATACTTCAATTTTGATATCATAAAATGAGTTGTAAAAGGGATTGACTGCATGCATAAAAACATACATCACGGTGGGCCCCATAGAGTTTTCACACCACATAGAAGATTGGTGAGGCCTCAACACAAAGGGATTATAATGATGGGCTGCATCCTAATCCGCACTTCTTCCTGTGATGATGTCCACTTGAGCTTTGGATTTGCCTTATTTTTTTAGGAGCCATGTCTCAAAATGATTGGACAAAATGGATGGACAATGTGTATAAGACCTTCTAACAAACAACCCTATTCATAATTTAGGTGAATCACACTATTAGAAATAGTGCACAGGTCAATGCTCACTCTCCAAACTCCCTTGGTGTGGCCCATCAAATCTTGGATGGGCCTACTCTTTAGCCAAACCCCGAACTTTTGGTGTGGCATCATATGGTTGGAGTGGGCCACAAGAAATTCTTGTGGTCAGAAGCTGTGGGCTGTTAAAAGTTGTGTGGGCCCACAAAGATGCCCCTAAGAAATCCACTCCATCCATTAGTTTCACAACCTCACAAGAGGATAGGAATAAAAAAAATCATGCAAATTCAAAACTCATGTGGGCCACATGACACGAAACAACGAGGATTGAGAAACTAATGGATGGATTGGATGATATTTGTTCCTACAATTTGTTCTAGCTGTTAATAATATCATTGTTCGTTTAAAACGATTTAAAAAATAAATTTAAAAAAATTTGAAAAATAGTTTTTACCTTTGTTAACTCACTTTCCTTAATTGGGTTTAGTTTAGTCGCATGTTAGAAAGTTTTTAAAAAAATTAAATCTTTATATTAAAACCTCTCACTAATTCTTTGTATTGGAAAGTAAGGGTATGTCATGGAAGCAACCTCGCGCACGCCGCAAGTGTGGCATGGTATGGTATGGTGTGGTGCTTTGATCAGACACTTTTGATCTTCTCTATGCATATTTTGTCATTTTTTTCATGTAAGGACAAAAGTACAGCTGCCCACATACTTATTTATTGTAGATGTGCATGCACCACCATGCGTTTATTACAGCAGCCGCATGCACCTCGAGCCCCAACAATTACCTGCTTTGCCTTTATAAAGACATCTTTTTTGTTCTGAAAATTCATTAAAAAATTTATCTTTTCGTTTGGTTTTCTCTCTACAAGTCTCTCCTGGGCAAGTCAGTTCTAGTTTCTTGAGTTCGTTTGGCTATGATCAAGAGTGTGTAAGATTCTCTATATTGCGGAATACATAGGACCTTACTGTTCATTAGAGATATGGAGATCGGATAACTAGAATAAAGACTTACCTGTTTGGTGAGCCATCTCCTGTCTGAGATCTGGATCTTCCTCTCCTGGGATTGCTGTAGAGAAAACCTTAGATGAGGGTTGTTTTTAGTGTAATCCCGGATTGGGGACCCAGCACCCTTTAAATAGGGTTTGTAGTGGGTGTGACAGTATTTGAAACCCACCAAAACACTGCCACCCTTGCTCCACATGAATTTGGCTAACAAGAATCCATGTTCAACTACAATACTGCCACAGGCAGTGTAGATGCGTAACCCCTCTTATTTCTGTAGATCACGACTATAGTGGGGTCCACTGATCAGTCCACACATGAATCTGCATCTGTATTCAAATTTGGACCATTGATCAGTCGGCCCACTATATAGAAAACTTACATTCTCCCACTTGGGCCATACTGTTCAATGTTACGGATTTTAATTATACTTAAGTGGTCAACCAATATGTCAGATTCTGTGGACAACGTCTTTTCCAATCTAGTCCATCAAGACTACTAATACTGGATCGTGGTAGTCTACACAACATTAATTGAGGCTAAGTGAGACGAATCACGGTCACTAGTATCATCAATCTTAATGACGTAGATTGTGAACATGGTCGTGTGGTATGAAGGTTACACTCAAGTGTGATCGAAAGTGCCTACCTTCAAGAGGTCCGAGGAGCTTTCTTAAGATGTCTCCAATGAGACAATACCAAAATTCTAGTATTCTCAAAACATATTGTACACACCAAATGAGAGAAATAGTATAAACCAAAAGATGGAATCATCAAAGTATATGAGATCTCCACGAGTGTCTGAACAAAATAGATCTATACTGAATCTGAAAACTCCCACTAACTGATTGTATCTACGAGGTCATGACTCCCATAGACACTACATACTCCTGAAATGGCACCACAGGAAGCCCTTTAGTGAGAGAATCAGTTATGATCTCTTTAGTACCGATAAAGCTTAATAGACACTTGATGATCCCACACTCTATCATTTACAATATGATACTTTATGTCGATATGCTTCGACCTTGATGAGTGCTCGCTGTTGTACGAGAAATGTATCGCAACTGAACTGTCACAAAAATATTTTCATAGGTTTTGGGATATGCTCCAAGACCCATAAACCAATGAGAAAAAACACTGTAGCCACATCGCCTGATTTGTACCTTCGTGACATGCGACAAATTCTGCCTTTATAGTGGATGAAGCTGTGGTGGATCGTTTTACACTTTTCCAAGACACAGTTCCTCCACTCATAAGAAAGAAATGTAACTGGACATGGACTTTCTTGTGTCGACGCAGCCAGCATAATCTGCGTCTAAATAATCTACCAAATCCAAATGATCGGCTTTCTGTAGGTGAGTTTAAAGTCTTTCGTCTATTGTAGGTAGCGCAACGCTTTCTACAGTTACCTGCCCAATATTCCAAACTATAAAAGTAATATCCGGGCGCGTACAGAACTGAGCATACATTATACTCCCATGCTGACGCGTACGGAATTTACTTTATGTGATCCTTTTCTAAATAATTCTTGAGGCACTGAAAAAACTTCTGAATTTGTCACCTTTAGTTATAGGTCATCAAGCATGAAAACAACTTTGCATGCCAAATCGCTCCAGTATCCTACCAATGTAGGATCTCTGTGATAAATCAAGCAGTCCTCGAGATCTATTCCTATGAATCTCGATGCCTATGATAAAGAAAGTATCAGAAAAGGAAGAATCTGATTTTTCATTTATTAGGTTCATGGATCTGTAGTGAAAGTAGACGTTTATAAAAGTGATAAATTATTTGTGTCTACTCCATGAGACTATAGGGAATGTACCACAAATATTTGTATATATCACTTCTAGTAGTTCTACATTTCTGATTGGTTCATTTTTCCTGATTCTAGTCTGTTTTCCCTTAATGCAATCTGTACAATCTTTAAAATAAAAGAAATCCAAGGATTGAAATATTCCATCCCGCAAAAGCTTTTCCATTATCTCACAAGAGATATGGCCTAATTGCCTACGCCATAAAATGAAGAAAACTTCATTCCTCTTTATTCTCTTTATTCCTGCTCTATTATGCTGCAGGTTTATGTTTAGAACGTTTGCGATGTGTAGGTTCAACTGACATAGCTCATTCACAAAAAAAAAAAAAAAATTATGGCCAACTAAATTTAAACCAAAGTAAATACTAAAACTTTCATTCTCAAATTTAAAAGTGCATCCATATTTAACTGAAAAGAGAAATCAAAAAATTAAATATCGCCTTATAAAAGGCACATAAAATTATCTACTAGGTCTAATAATGGCCATTTGCTAATCTAAGTCTGTAGACTCCTACTGCCGCAACGTTCATTTTTACGCCTATTGCCAACGCACACTGATCGTTCCATATCAGTTGGCATTCGGCTCTGTAGTATATCCTGCATAGAAGTGCATATGTGAATAGAAATACTATAGTCTATCCATCAGGAATCTGTAGATACTTCAGTTAGATTGCTTTCAAAACAAACAAGATCATGATGATTACCTTTCTTTACCAACCATGCTTTAAAGCCTTCATAGTCCTTTTTCTGATGTCCTGGCTTATTGCAGAAGAAGCATCCATCATCAGGACCCCGTCTTTTCTTCTTTGCTTTGCCTTTAGATTGTGGCTGATTGCCACCTGTAGGATCCGAAGAACCTTTTTCTGAATTCTGCTTCCTTTTCTTATTCTTCCATTTTCTCCCTTGTTCTGGGGTTACGAAATTTACATTATGTACGATGCCTTGCTTAGCCAACCTTTCCTCCTCTTGGACACACTGAGAAATCAGTTCGTCCAACGTCCATTTGTCCTTAATAGTATTGAAATTCACCTGGAACGTACTGTATTGAGGAGGCAGGGAGATCATGATCAGATAGACAAGCTGATTATCATCAAATTTCAGTCCTAAGTTGCGTATCTTGGATACTACTTGGATCTGTTCTATAATGAATTCCCTTATGTTTCCTTTACCGTTATAGGTTGCACGGATCAGTTTGCTAAGTAATGAATATAGTTCAGCCTTTTCTGATTTCGTGAAGCGCTTGCCTATCTCGGTTAGGAAGTCTTTGGCCTTATCTGTATTAGGCATGGCACCCTTCATGGCCTTTGAAATCGCGTACTTCATGATTTTGAGGCACATTATATTGGACTCTGTCCAGGCCTTATAGTGAGCTTTTTCCTCTTCTTTGCTTTTAGATGAAGGCTTAGGAGGTTCTGGCTCTCTCAGGGCAATGTCCAACTTCATACACCACAGGATAATCTCAATGGACTCCTTCCATGTGTTGTAGTTGGAGCCGGTCAGAAGGGGGATTGTATTATAGCTGTTTGGAATGTTAACTGAAAAATAAACTCACATTAGACTTTATATTATGAAGTTTCAGGCGAATAAACATTCAATTGATTGAGGGCATTCAATTGAATTATCCAGGATGAATGTGGGCCTGAATAATCAATCCTGGCGAGAATCGGCCACATCATCATGACTCCACCTGTGGGTGGAAGTCATAACATGCAGATGGTTCTCCTGAACTGGAATCTAACGGTGATCGTCTGTGTTTTTGTCACCGTCTGCATGTGTTCATGTCCTTATTAAAGTGGTGATCGTTTGTGTTTTCGTCACCGTCTGCATTAGACGTGAACGTAACTGTATGTAATCCTTTTAACTTAATCCCAACATTAGAAGTCTGAATTCGTGCAAATCTTCACTGATAGTAGTCACTGTGGTGGCTAACACTATGATGAGTACCTAATATTGTATAATTAACCCTGGTTGTTAAGTGCATTATCATTGTTTTTCTGGTTAATTATCCCTCATTAGGTTAATTTTCTGTCTTCAGGTGTTCAGGAGAGGTTGGGCAAGAACTGGGCCAATCTGGACGTTTTAAGGCCTAAAAGTGATCAATGTCAAGTGGGTGGTAATCCTGACGAAAATCAAGCCAGAAAGATCAAAGTCTGCGGGACCATTTTCTATGGTGGATGGCTAAAAAAAGAATTCACTACTCATCCACCATCAGATCAGCGTCCAGCAATGAACGACTGTCCATTATCTAGCCATGATTGCACCACTACAACGTGCAACAGAGATGCACCTCCAGCTGACCTTCCATTTCAGCCACACGTGCAGATCAGCAAATGAGCGACCCACCTTCTGCAGCAGCTGTTCATCTCAGCTGGAATCCAGCCGTCCACATCTACTCCTCATCCACTCTCCATCCTAGTCGTCCATTGCTCCAGCTGGTGGACGATCAAACACACCAAGCTCTAGCGTCCAACACCCTCAAGCTTCAACCACCATCCAGCTGCTGGTCCAATCAACAGAGATCAAGACCGTCCAGCAATTGGACCATCCAGATAGCTCCAGCACGTGCAAGAAGACTCAAACGATCAGCATCTCAGCCACACTTGCAATCTGACCACTGCAGTTGCCTTCACTCCATCTACATCAGGTGGACCACCTCCAATCAGCATCAGTCCAGCAAGGTGGTCCCCACCTTTCTCACGTGCCAAGCCCTTCACTTTCCAGCAACTCAACAACTCTCACCCATCTTCATGGACAGCTGATCAACGGCCAATACATCATCACGTCCACAGCACCAGCAGCTTAACATCCAGGGCCTCCATCATCCATCTCCACCGTCCACATCTAGCCTTCCTTCATCTCCATCATCCACCAAGATGGGCCCCACTTCAACGTACCAGCAGCACCGTCCAGATTTGGACGTCCCAACTCCACCCGTCCAGCTGCTGGACGTCCATCATCAAACGGCCAGGCAGCTTCACACATGCAGCAGCAGTGCTGCAACACCAATGGACGTTCCAGCCGTCCATCTGATGGATTTGATCACACGTGCAGTCCACTCCATCAGCATCCATTAGCAGCCGTCCATCAGCAAGGCCAGACCGTCCAGCAGCAATCAGCAATGGACAACTGATCTCAGCCATCCAGTAGCAAAGGACGAGTCCTCTCCAATCAGCGTTTCAGTAAGAAGAAAGACGTCTGCACATCCATTCAAGCAGCAACAAGGGAGGTCGTCCCCACCTCCACATGTGCAGCAGAAGTTCTACATCCCAACCATCCATCTTCTGGATGTGTCCTTCAATCCAAGGTGGACCACACCAGCGGCCAGCTCTCCACCATCCAGTGGACCCCTTGATCCTTCTCATCATCTCCACCATGGCAGCAAGAGAGGAGCTCTCTCTCTCTCTCTCCCTCTCTCCCCACACATGTGTAAGGCATGGAATGCCACCTCATCATCCAAGCCTCACTCCAAGCCCAAACCTAAAAGAAAAGTTTGCTTTAGGCTTGGAGTGACACCTAGGATTGGAGTACTTTTCTTGCCACATGTCCATCCAAGCATAACTCCAAGCCCAAACCTAAAAGCAAAGTTTGCTTTGGGCACTCCAAGCCTAACTCCATTCCCAAACCAAAAGAAACTTTTGGAGTGCCACCTAGGCTTGGGAGCTTCTCATGAGGCTATAAAAGAAGCTCCTCTCCCTCTCATTCTCATCATCCCATTCTCTACAACTCCTCTCTTCTCTTCTTTAGTTTTCTTTTTTTTCTTTCATTTGTAGTGTAGAGTAGTGTAGAATTTTCTTTCTTAGTGAGTTTTAGTCTTCCATTGTAGCATGGTTGGCTAAACCTCTAGCTAAGGCTAGGGGTGAAGCCTTTGAAGAAATTTACAAGCTTTGGTTCTTTTGGTTCAACATTGTGTGGTGTAAATGTTGGAGTTCTCTTTGGTTGATTGGTTCAGTTATCCACCTCGGCGGACGCTATTGTTGTGCAAGCCCCTTGATCCATCGTCGACTCCGGGCACGTTGGATGCTTGGGATCCCTTGCACACCAATTAGCTAGTTCATGATCGATAAAGTCCCTTGATCCATCGTCGACTCCGGGCACGTTGGATGCTTTGGATTCCCTACGATCATCGAGCTAGTGCAGGTAAAGTCATCGATCTGTAAAATCCCTTGATCCATTGTAGACTCCGGGCACATTGGATGCTTTGGATTCCCTGCGATCGATAGACAAGATCTTAACGGTTGGATCGGTCAATCAAAGCCTCCTATCTTGTAAGTATGCATTTGATCGTATGAATTGTGATCTTATCGGTTGACTTGTTGGCAAAGTTGTTGATCTGTACAATTCCTTGATCTATTGTCGACTCCGGGCACAGTGGATGCTTGGAATTCCCTGCGATCAACTAACGAGTGCTTCATGGTCAAATCAATCGGTTCAGATCACCATCTTTTATGAAATATGCAAATGGTTTAACTGTTTTATCTTCCGGTTGGAATGAATCTTTATTCAATTCCAGTTGAGTTATAGTTGGACCAATAAATCAAATCTTGTGAATGAATCAAAGGTGGACCCCTGATGCCTTAGCCCCTTTTCTATTTTTGTCTTTCACCACACACAACTTGCTCCACTCTCGTGGATAAACCAGATTTCATCTCACTAACCTAAACTAATTCCTCTAAGTGTTCTTAATCCCAATCCCTGTGGATCGACCTCGGTCTTACCGAGTATTTTACTACTTCGCTACCTACACTTGGGTGTGCAATCTTCGGATTGTAGCACACTACCAGATCCACCTCTATGATTTTCGACTCAGAACTGCAATCATGTGTTCATATCCCTACTAAAATGGTGAACGTCTGTGTTTTCGTCACCATCTACATGGGAAACAAACACAACTGTATACAATCCTTTACTTTAACTTAATATTACAAGTCCATAATTGTGAAAATCTTCACTAATTGAGGTCATTACGGTGGCTAACACAATCAGATCCAATCCCACAAAATTTAGACTTAGGATTGCGATTTAATCCCGCCCTCAATGGATTAATCTATAAATTAATCTAATATAGCCCAGTGAACAATTAGCATTGGTTGTTGAAAACAGAGAAATTCATAAGGTGAAACAAACGGTAAGGTTTCAGGTCCCTTTTCAATGGCCCACAATAGCTCCTAAAAGATGGGTAATGAGCCCATAATTGGGCTGAATCGAAACTTTATATGATCAGAACATCTTTAATGAGCATTGCAATTCTAGCCTTAGATATTCACAGGACGGAAGATCTAGATAGAAGATTAAACCTGATTTAGATTGGACAGTTGGATCCTTCATTAAGGTCCATAATGTGAACCGTTCGTATCTACTGAAGTGACCAACCACGAAAGATTCATATTAAAACTTTCACCTATGAATAACTTATTTACACACTCATTGTGAGCAGAATAAATGGTCCAGATAGCATGCCCACTATTTAATATTCAAGGTCCATGGTTGAACTCCAGACACTTAATAGTCCATCCAGTGAACGGTCCAGGTAGGGTGTCATGATACGTATGATAGATAGTCTAGACCTCAAATCATTGCCCAACCACTAAGCTTTAGACGGGCAGAGTCTCAATCACTGGCCCAACAATTCCCAGAAAACTAGTATGGCATTAAACCAATGGTCTTTCAGCAGAAGTAGCGGGAAGGGCTGATCGCTCAATCGGTAATGACTAGTGGCCCACTAGGCACTGTGAATGGTGGAGATTAATGGAGGCTACTACACAAGTGCCCAAAGTAGCCCCTAAAGGTCAAAATGAATGAGACATTAGGCCCCATTGGTTGGGCTTAGAATGAGCATGAAGAAGGCTCATATCAGGGCCTTAAATTGGGCTTGAACATTGGTACTGGAATAGGCCTAAACCATACTGAAAACAGGCCCAAACTTCCATCCATTTTCTAGCCATTCTAGTGGCTCATTTATTAGCCAAAAGATCACCAAAGTGGGCCCTGAAGAAGGGTCTAAGATCTGCCCAAAGGGCCTCCAAAGCAAGACCCATAGCCTGCTGGAAACAAGCCCAAAAGGGAGTCCAAGCGCTGGACCCAATGGACAGATCTAACGGCCCAATAAGAATTCCAAACGCTGGACCCAATTGTTAGGGCCAACAATTCAAGAGAAGCCTTTCCTAATGCACGGTTCCTCAATCAATAGCCATTCCCTAATGCACGGTTCCTCAAAACCTAGCCGCCACCTTGCAACGTCTCCTTCCTAAGAATCCTTGCCACCGAAACTCTACAATCGCCCAAAAGTTCAGCTTATCGTTGTTTGCAATTATAACGGTGGAACCAAATCCGGTCACAATGTTCGAATCGCTCCCGGATCTGAAAAGGATAGAGGAGATGCAGGGACAGGATTTTTTTTTTTTTGCCATTCCCGACGGCATCCATGTCTGTGAAGGCCATGGCTGGTGGCACTGAAAGACGGCGACCTTTGCCACTGGCGCTAAAGAGGATGATGCTGCCATTGACGCTGCCAGGATACAGATGATATAGAAACCATCGTCGCTGGCCTGTGCCACTTTCAGACCTTTTGTCGATCATCCGTATCCCCTTTAATAGCAATGAGTTTTTCCAGATATAAAAGAAGGGGATTTTGTCAGAAACCCTAACCCTACACGATTGTAAACCAGTCGCTGTAAGCCGTTTCGCCTCTACCTCATGCATAACAACTTCGGCCGCTGTTTGGTGAGGTACCGAATAGGGATTTAGGTTTCCCAAATTTTTTTTATTTTTATTTTTATTTTTATTTTTTATTTTTAAAAACTTAATGTATGGGTTTTGAAAAAAACCCTCTGTAGAGGCAACAATGGCAGCCATCACCTCGTCTGCTTTCTCTGGCAACGAAGCCCCATTCTAGCTAGGGTTTGAAAAACTCATGGCCAATCATCTATGGCTCGCAACGGTCCGGTCCAATCACCCCTTAGCTAGCTAATTGGAACCCAAACAGATGCAATGAATGGCACAGATCTGAGACTCTCAGATATACATAAAAGGAAAGCCCTGTAGAGGTGATGGTACCTTGCTACAAATCCAGTCCATCTGAGAACGATGGCCCAGATCTGAGACCGGATGTCTATGAATGGACAGTCCAGATCTGGCCCATAGGGGTTTCTACAATGGATTAGATAATATGAAGAGATCCACCATAATTGATGCACAATCGGCTCTGATACCAACTGTAAGATTCTCTATATTGCGGAATACATAGGACCTTACTGTGCATCAGAGATATGGAGATCGGATAACTAGAATAAAGACTTACCTGTTTGGTGAGCCATCTCCTGTCTGAGATCTGGATCTTCCTCTCCTGGGATTGCTGTAGAGAAAACCTTAGATGGGGGTTGTTTTCAGTGTAATCCCGGATTGGGGACCCAGCACCCTTTAAATAGGGTTTGTAGTTGGTGTGGCAGTGTTTGAAACCCACCAAAACACTGCCACCCTTGCTCCACACGAATTTGGCTAACAGGAATCCATGTTCAACTACAATACTGCCACAGGCAGTGTAGATGCGCAACCCCTCTTAATTCTGTAGATCACGACTGTAGTGGGGTCCACTGATCAGTCCACACATGAATCTGCATCTGTATTCAAATCTGGACCATTGATCAGTCGGCCCACTATATAGAAAACTTACAGAGTGTACCATATCAAAGTTGTTCATCTTTTGAAGGAGGGTTGTTGTATCCCAGGGGCAGACTTGCTGGGACCCAGTGCATCAGGATTGTCTTCCTGTAGGGGAAAATCTATCTTTAAGATAGCGACTATAATGTGCCTTAGCACTCCAGTTTTTCATGTTTTTTCTGGTTTATTATTATTATTATTTTTTTTTGTTTCTGTTGTACTCTTAAATTAGAACCAACAATTTAAAGACAGATTTTACTATAAAAAATCTCAGTATTGTAGCTGCTGTTTCTGAGACTCCTAGAATAGAAATTTTTTATGGAAAGAACTTTAAGATATGGCAGCAGAAAATGGAATTTTATCTGACTACCTTTAAGCTTATTTATGTCATCAAAGAATCTACCTCATTAGTTGAGGTAAATGAACCAGTAGCATCTGTTGAACAATTAAAATGGAAGAATAATGATTATCTGTGTCACAATCACATTCTCAATGTTATGACTAATGACAACTATGACATTTACTGTCATTTCTCTACGACTAAGGAACTATGGGAACATCTCAAAAAGAAATTCAATATAGAAGATGCTGGAACTAAAAAGTATGTTGTAAGTCGCTATGTTGATTATAAGATGTATAATGACAAGTATGTAATAGATCAGGTGCATGATTTACAAGAGATAGCTCATGAGGTTTCTTTCGAAGGTATGATGATTGATGAAGCATTCCAGACTATTGTAATCATCGAAAAACTTCATCAATCCTAGAAGAAATACAAAAATTCTCTAAAGCATAAGAGAAAAGACGTGAGCCTGGATGATTTTATCCTTCACATACTAATTAAAGAAAAGGTAAGGAACCGTGACAAACATTCTTTAGAACCAAAATTTTTAACTAAGGCCCCACCTTATTGATAATAAATATAAAGGTCAAGAAAAATGAAGGTCTGGACCATATAAGAAAAAACATCCACATGATTAAAGAAATAAGAAAATTGACAAGAATAATAAGAAGAATGAAGGATGTTTTATACGTGGAAAGAAATGTCATTTTGCCAAGTAATGTAGATTTCACAAGAGTGACAGGAAAGATAAAATAATACTAATGTGGTTGAGGAGTGTTCGCTCGTCTCAAGTGTAAGGCTGCGATGTAGTAATAAAACTCGGTAAGACCGAGGTCGATCCACAGGGAATTGGATAACAAATTCCAAACTATTCCAGCAACTCAATTTGCAATAAATAAGGAATTTAATTGGAATAATTATGCTAAAACAGAAACTTATCGGAAAACAGTAATTTAAAGGCATTAAGGCATTCAAGGATCCACTTGTAGCAATCCCATGTCAATCCAATCAATCCAAGCAAAATACATAACTAGATGTGAAGTCCTATCTCTCATCTAGTTAGAAAATACAGCATCAAACACATTCAATCCCACTTAAGTTGAACTTCCAAGTTCTAGTCCCATTCAACAATGTAGAATTCGAAATCATAGCCTTCGGAGTAACAGCCATGCCTATGGACTATGGCCTGCTTAAGGATTACTATAATTCGAATCTAAATAAGCACAACATGATAATCTCAGAGAATTACAAGGAATCCATGTCCGAAGCACATGAACTCTCATAAAACATCTAAAACTATCAACTTTGGGAACTAAAATATGCAAATATCCAAACTTGAAGTAAAATTACTTGAATTGAACTGAATTAAACATGAAATCGACTACAAGCTTCACCTCTCAGCCTTAGCTGAGAGATTCTAGCCGAGCATTGTCATACTACATCTAAAACTCATAAAAAAACTAGAAAACATAGAAAAATCGGAGTTTGGAGAGTTGAAGACGCTCCACGACGGCTTCCTTCCTCTCCCACGACGTCCCTTAACTTCTATGATACCCTAGGAAGAACCCCTAGGTGTTCTTTTATAGTGGGAAAGCTTGGTTGCGTCGAAATCTTCCAGAAATTGTGTAAGGTTACGCACTGCGCAGAAGAATTCGGAGTCCCGAATTAGAAAGGTCACTGTTTTAAGCAGGGCCGACCGGTCTAGACCGGTCGGACTGGGCTGGCCGACCGGTCGAACCACTCTGTTTAACAGTCCAGGGAGTGCAGTGGGCTTCCAACCTGCTGGCCGATAGGTCTTGACCGGTCGGACCCCTCTGATCCTTTTGTCTAGCGTCCAGGAAAGGATGGCCGACCGGTCGGACTGCTTTGGCCGACCGGTCAGGCTTCTATTCTTCTTCTTTTTCTTCCTTTCTTTCTTCTACTTTCTTTTCTCCTTGCTTTCTTCTTTCTTTGGTCATTCATTAACCTTCATCTAATGGCTTCAAATGGCTCTTTTTAGTCTCCAATTGGGTGAAGTCCGCCCTCATTCCTACAATCACAAAACATGCGTTAGATGGGTCTTTTAAACATGCAAACCATGCATATAATGTGATGTAATGGGCTATGCAATCTATAAATTAGAGGTTCAACAAGGAGTTTGTAGGGGTCATAAATAAAGCACTCATTGCTTGTAGTTCAAATGAGTGGTAGATTGACTTAGGTGCCATCAAGCGCCTATACTACTATCAAGGTGCCTTTTACTCCCATGAGAAGGTGAAAGACCTTAGGAAGAATCTTGTCTCCCATGAAAAAGTGTTAACTCTTTAAGATGTGTTGTATGTACTAGACCTTAGGAAGAATCTTGTCTCTGACTCTACTCTTGACAAGAATGGGTTTAAGTTAATTTTTTAATATGAAAAATGTGTTATCACTAAGAATGACACCTTTGTTGAAAAATGATATGTAGCTGATGGACTGTTCAAACTTAGTGTTATTAATGATAATGGTACTAGCTGTTCTACCTACTTGATTGAGTCTCTTAATATGTGACATGCTAGACTAGAATGTGAATAAATATCATTCTCTTGAAAGTATGATCTCTATGGGGCTTATCCTTGGAGTAAAAAAGAAAAAATAAGAATAAATGTGAAATACATATTCAATCTAAGCATTTTAGAAAACCCTTCAAAAGAGTTGAAATGAAAAACCAAGTCCTAGATTTGATTCACAGTGACATATGCGATCTTAAAAATATTATGACTCGTGAGGGAAAGAAATGTTTTATAACTTTCATAGATGATTACTCCAGATTTGCTAAGGTATATTTGATCAGGAGTAAGGATGAAACAAAAGATAGATTTATAGACTTTGTAAATAAGGAAAAAAATTAATTAGGAAGAAAGGTGAAAGTTCTCAAATCTGATCGAGGTGGGGAATACCTTTACCACGATCTCAAACCTTACTATGAATAAAAAGGGATTATAATGAGGTAACTGCACCATATTCACCTCAACAAAATGGAATAGTTGAAAGGAAAAATAGAACTCTAATGAACATGGTAAATGCAGTGCTTTTTAGTTCGGGTTTGTTCTTTAATCTATGGGTAGAAGCTGTCCTAAATGCATGTCATATTCTTAATCGTGTACCTCATAAGCATTCTGATAAAACCACTTATGAATTATGGAAAAAAAACTTCCAAATCTGGAATATCTTAAAGTGTGGGGTACCTAGCTAAGATAAGTCTACATTTACCTAAGAAAACCAAGTTAGGGGATAAAACCCTTAGTTGTGCATTATTAGGATATGCTCAAAATAGCAAGGCTTACGGATTCTTGGTTTTAAAGTCTCATAATCATATTGAGATCAATTTTATAATTGAATCTTTAGATGCCGACTTTTTTAAAAATATATTCCTAGCAAACTCTAAGGCTGCTTTAGTAGAAGTGATAGATTCGACTACAAGGATTGATGTGAAAAATGATAAATAGATGAATCTTTAGAACCTAAAAGGAGTAAGAGGACTAGAGTTAAGACAAACTTTGGACCTGACTTTTATACATTCCTTGTGAAGGATGATCCATCCTCATATGATGAAATTATGAGATCTCCAAATGCAACCTTCGGAAGGAAGTCATTAATAATGAATTGGATTCGATGTTGCACAACAAAACTTGTAAATTGGTAGGCTTACCTCCTGATAACAAACCCATAAGTTGCAAATGAATTTTTAAGACTAAGCTACGATCAGATAGATCTGTTAAAACATTCAAGGCTAGGCTTGTGGTTAAGGGGTATAGGCAAAAGGAAAGAATTGATTTTTTTTTATACATATTCACCTGTGACCAAAATCACAACCATACGATTTTTGATAGTTATTACTTCTATTCGCAACCTGTTGATCCACCAAATGGATGTGAAAACTTCATTACTAAATAGAGAATTAGATGAAGAAATTTACATTGACCAACTCGAAGGGTTCATGATAAAAGGTCATGAGAATAAAGTATGTAAGTTAATAAAATCTCTCTATGGGCTCAAGTAAACTCTGAAGCAATGGAATGAGAAATTTGACAAAGTATTATTGTCAAACGGTTTTTAAATTAATGAATCAGATAAATGTGTGTACAGTAAGTTGTTTGAAAATGCATGTATTATCATATGTCTCTATATAGATGATATGCTGATCTTTGGTTCTAATATTGATGTGGTAAATGATATTAAGTCCTTCCTTAGTTCACAATTCGACATGAAGGATTTGGGAGAAGCGGATGTGATTCTTGGAATCAAAATTATAAAAGACTCTAATGGAATCACTTTATCTCAATCATATTATGTAAAGAAAATTATAAAGAAATACAATCGTCTAGATTGCACACCTGCAAGCACTCCCTTTGATCCTCATGTGGATTTGTGTAAGAATGAAGGTGATGGTGCGTCACAACTTGAGTACTTTAGTGTTATTGGGCATATAATGTATTTAATGAACTATATTGCATATGCAATTGGCAACCTAAGTAGATACTGTTAGTGCACTTTTCTGTGGCATACTAGTGCACCTTGTTTGTCAATTACTTAGGTCAGTGAGTTTAGTGTCGGTTGAGCTTAATGAAGATGAAGATCGAAGACTCAAGCGAACCTGCTGCATCAAGGAAGAAGAAACGGGTAAAAGAAATGCCTTGGTGAGCCTTGAACCTTGACCAAAACCATAACTAAACCTCTTGATGACCCTAAACCTATAAGAATACTTATAATCATCTTAGATTGGCCTAGGTATCCCAAAAGATCACCCATACAAATGACAAAGAGGTCAGGCTGTGGAGTATATGGGACTGCAGCTAGCTGGCTGATCCTAGGCCTGTCCGACCGGCCCCCAGAAGAGACAGGAAGCTCTGTCTTAATCCAGGCCATTGACCGACCGGTCCTGACCGATCATGAACCCCTGTCCGACCGGTCGGTACTAGCCATTTTCTGTCCATTTTGAATCCAAAGGGCTTGGCTCGAATTGAGGGGTAAGGAGATGGATTTTGAGAGGATTGAAGCCACCATTATTGGAGACCATCAGAGGCTTAATTCCTAACCTTTGTAAGGCATCTTCTTTGTATTTAAACACAATAATAGATCATTTCAAGTTCATGATGAAGATGGCCTTCACCCTCTTTTGATCTCAAGAGTTTGGATCAAACTTGATAGTTATATTTCTATCCAAAACTCTATGATGAGATCTTTGTAGGTGAGCAACTCTAGGCAATCCATTCTCATTAATTGTAAAGTTCTCAAACCTACTCTCCTATCACCTAGGACATCTCAAAGGCATCAGTTGTAAGGTGATTAATCAAGTGTAGCTGGGGCATTGGCGACGACGCAACGGCAACACGATCGGGAGAACAAAGAGGAGCTAATTGAAGCACGAGAGAGCCGAGATCAAGCAACCCGAAGCGTCATTGAACAAGGGGCTCATTCGAAAAGTAAGATTCTCAATTTGTTGAGAGTCCATCCACTCTTTTTCCCATGGAAATTGAGTGTAGAGTTTGTTTGTCAAGCTCAATCTATGGATGTTTGCCATTCCTTGGTACATTTGTCGGGCCTAAACAAGTCTCCAAGGGGGAGCCTTCGACACGGGAGTGAACGTACATTGGGTTGAGAGTTAGCCTTGTCCAAAACTCTGTTTATGTTTGAGAGGTGAACCGGTAAAACCTGCGTGTAAAGTTTAAGAGGTGAACCTCATTTAAAACCTCCGATAGTGAATGCCAGTGTGCTCAATGGGGTTGAGTACTTGAGCCGAGAGTGGAATAGACCCAAAGTCGAATCGCTATACATGCTTGTGTTTGTGATTGAATTGAGCACATTGATATCTTAGCATTGTATGTTTAATTGCTTGATTATGAATGCTTAATTAAGATATATGATAGGCACTAGATAGACACATCCACACAAAAGATGTACTTTCACTAAGTAGTGTAGACTTGAGCTCATTGATCCATTCTTATAGTCTACATCGGTTGCATAGATTAGGAGTTTTATTTTTTTAATCATTTGATTATTTATGCATGCTTAGAATAGGTTGTTTATTACTTAAACAATATGCTAGTCTTGTGATTGGACCCACTTAGGCTTGAAAGTCGAAGTATTAATTGCTTACTTAGTTTATATTGCTAAATTGCATAAGTATGTGAAAAGATTTCAAAAATTCCTAATCAACCGCCCTCTAGGACTTAGCCATAACACTAGTTGCTCTACAAGCTTCCACATGCATACGCCTCTACAACTGTGTTGATCCAAAAAGGCGTAATTTCAAATACACTAGATAGGCACATCCACATACAAGATGTACTTTCACTAAGTAGTGTAGACTTGAGCTCATTGATCCATTCTTATAGTCTACATAGGTTGCATAGATAAGGAACTTGATTTGTTTAATCATTAGATTATTTATGCATGCTTAGACTAAGTTGTTTATTGCTTAAACAATATGCTAGTCTTGTGATTGGACCCACTTAGGCTTGGAGGCCGAAGTGTTAATTAATTGCTTAGTTTAAATTACTAAATTATATAAGTAGGTAAAAAGATCTTAAAAGGTCCTAATCAACCGCCCTCTAGGACTTAGCCATAATACTAGTTACTTTACAAACTTCCACACGCATACACCTTTATAATTGTGTTGATCCAAAAAGGCGTAATTTCATATACATCGGTAATCCTGGAGAAGATCATTGAAATGTCATAAATGAAGTACTAAGATACCTAAAGAAGACTTATAGATATAATCTCAGGTATGCCAAATATCCAATTGTACTAGAATGAAACAATGATGCAAATTGGATATCAGATTTAATAGAATTCAAGTCCATAAGTGGCCATGTGTTTACTCTTGGAGGAGATACAGTACCCTAGAAGTCTAAGAAGCAAACTTTTTTATCTCGATCCACAATGGATTCCAAGTTCATTGCTTTTGCAACTGTAGAAGAAGAAGCTGAATGGTTAACGAACCTACTTTCTGATATACCCATGTGGGGTAATACATTTGCAGCAACTGCGATGCATTGTGATAGCCAAGCTACGATATTTAAGGCAAACAATAGAACCTATAATGGAAAATCAATACATCTACGTCTAAGACATAACTTAGTCAAGCAATTGATCTAAGACAGGACAATTGCAATTGATTTTATAAGGTCAAAAGAGAATCTAGCCGATCCACTAACTAAAATGCTAGCCAGAGATTTAATGATGAGTACATCGAGGAATGTTAAGGCATGAAAAATGAAGAAATAAGGAAAGAATGAAGAATGAAGAAGATTAGAGAAGAAAGCAAGGAAACAATCATAAAAACAGTGCAGGAGACATGCACTTTACGCAGACCGCGTAAAGCCACTAAGTTTTACATTGGTCGCGTAAAGTGTTGTCTGGTGTAGGGTTATCTATGCGAAATCCTCCCCAAAATTTATAAATACCCCCCAAGGGTCCTCATTTGTCACTTACTTCCGAAGTTTTCGAGTTTTAGAGCTCCTTCTGAAGACTCCAAAGGTACGAAGAAGAGCCTTATGCATCTCCTTCTCCTCGGGTTGAACGCACAAAGTGTGGACCTCGAGGATCGAAGAAGAATGACACAGAAACTCTATTGAAATGGAGAATCGAAGATCAAAGATTGAAATTCGCTTGGAGGGTGCTTTACATGACCCGCGTAAAACTACCCTAAAGATAATTTCAACGCATGTTCTCTCCTTTTATTAAGGATGTCAGGAGCGTTTTATCTTCCATTTCCCTTTCAAATGTGAAGAACATTAAAGACCAAGATTGTGGCAAAGATAGAAGACACACAGAGAGGAATCCAGACTTGGGAGTTTGTTTCTTTGTACAAGGAAGACCCACCTTTTCTCTTTTTGGGTTGAGCGTACTTGGTATAATCCCCAAAAGTTGTAGAACTGATGGATGATGCCTGCATTTTAGAGCACCGTGGAGTTCTATGAAGAGTCAGGAAGGTTTTAGTTCTTTAAAAGGCATGTTTAGTGTAATGACCTTAAGTCCACTACACGGTCGGATAATAAGCCTAGCCTTTGTCTGTGTGCTTCACTTAAAGCTGCAAAGGAACGAAGCCTAGTCTGACTAACTCGCCTCACTCATGAGAAGAATAATTCCAGCTTGGATGATCATTCAGCCATTGCCCTGTCATTAGGATAGGATGAAAGAAGCGTAGAGCGAAGCTCTGCCGAAATTACTTTCTAAACATGATATGTTTTTGTACAATGTACAATTTATTTAAGATCAAGCGATGATGTAAACATGGAATTTAAGAAGGACTCAATGAAATAAATAAAATGAAGTGTGATGAATGCTTTTCTATCTTTCTTGTCTAATATTGGAATGAGACTCTTGTTTCCCTTATGTACACAAAGGTAATTTTGTTGTGTAAACAAAATGGTGACTCTACTGGGGAATTCTCTTAACAAGAGTTACGTTCTAATACTGATAAGATATTGTGAGAAAGGCATTCATTGTCTTAAGGCATTATTAAGCGCCAAAATGATGACTCTCAATAGGAACATTCCACACTTCATCTCTAGAATGGATTGTACATTTACTTAGCCCTAAATTAATTTAGTAAATGATGTTTCAGGTACGTCCTCTTGTTCACAAGAAAAGAACTTACAAATGGCTTGCTCAATTGAAAAAGTTGCTTTCTGCTTCATCCTGGGAGGAGGATTCCTCATCTCTTATGACCATCAAGAACAAACAAAGACAAGTGTGACAAAAACCAGACTACACAAAATGATCATCACAATGACTAGGGTGATATCTTCTTCACCTATTGCTAGAGAAAATGAAAGAGAATGGATAATGGTGCAGTTGAAAAGAAGAAAGACTCATTTTAAGACCTCAGCTAAGGTTGTAGCAGAGGGTCCTTATTGTAAGACATATCAAAGGCCAGTCGTGTGAAGTGTCGCTCGACGCTTACAGGCCCTAGCCCTTTCATCTCTATATTTGGGGGAAATTGATGTATCTTTCACCTCGAAAGATTTTCTCGTATTGCCTACTTTATTGAACAAACAAAGACAGAATGATCAAGTCCTGGTGAAGTATCATTCTCCCCAATTGAAACATCAATGACAGCCATCAACACTTCATCGACAAGGGTCACCTGCTCTGAGTCTACCGATTCCTCGCGGTCTAATAGCCATGAGTCGAGAGGAAACTCACAACCACTAACCCCTTCGACTGTCATTTCATCTACGCTGTCAAATTCTGGAACATAGAAAAAGAGAGCTTCTGTCTTTCTGGCCGGAACAAGTTAAGCCAAATTAACAATGGAAGAACGACTTAGAGAAATGGCACGCACTCAAGCCTTACTGATGGAAAAATGCAAGAATATGCGTGAAGCTCTGGCAATAATTACTCATACGGTATCGTAGAATACCTCCCCTCAAAATATGACCCCTACAGATAATATGAAACACCAGGGTGAAAGGTCTCAACCACATCGGACCATGTCAAATGGGTTCGCCTCGGTATTGAATACTGAGATGGCAACAGATGAGATCTAGCAAATCATCGTCGAAACTTTCCAATCCAAAGGCATGAAGATTTATAAGGAGAAATTCTGATTCCAAACGCCATATCCAAGAGAGGTCGATGACATACCATTTTTTATTGACTTTAAATGCCCAAAATTTTAGAAGTTCAATTGAGAAGGATCGCTAAAAGAACATATAATGTACTTCATGACGACCATAAGAAGTTACGTAGTGGTATCATAGTACTGTTTACGATTGTTTGGTGTGATCTTGATGGGAAAAGCTTTCAAATGGTATGCAACTCTCGCTCTAGGGTCGATACAAACTTGGGAACAGATGCAGGGGACATTCTTGACAAATTTCTTCTCTAATGAGAGGGAAGTAAGCCTGACAGAACTAGCGATTGTACGCCAAAGAGAACTATAATCCATTGACAAATTCATCACACGCTGGAGAGCTTTGAGTGAGTCATGCAAATATCTCTCTGGAGAGGTTGAGCAAGTGGAGACGTGCATCGGGTGCATGGAACTAGAAATCACTTTATTCCTTACAAGAGGAAAGATACATATGTTCTATGAGTTAGCAATAAGGGCTCACGCCTTAGAAAGCATGATTAAGAAAGTGCCCACTTTCTGCACATAATCTACGCGAAGAGCTACTAGTAGATCTTCATTGTAACATATAAGGGAAAGGGTAAAGAAGATTTCTAGAATAAGCCAAGAGATAACATGAGGGAAAGACAAAAAAAATTCTACTAACAGGCAAGTTGATAAGGGATCTCGACAATTTAGCCGCCAAGAAGAATATTCTTTTACAACTGAAGACATTATTCCCATGATGAATCAATTAGTGACAGTAGGAACGATCGAGTTACCGCAATTGAAAGGACCCGATGAGGTAGATAAAATAGAAGATAGGGACTATTGTCATTACCATCGTATGCTGGGACATCCTATCCAAAGATGTTATACCATCAAGGCTATTTTACAAATATTGATTTACAAAGGAGTAGTCTTCAAGAAAGAGAAAGATAACAAAAAGAAAGCAATCACAAATGTTATATCCGCAAGAAGTGTGGAATATTGGCAGAGATCACCTTTAGTACTCCTTCCAAGGCGGTTTAGTCCAGGAGTTGAGGAATGTGAAGTATATCTCGTGCAGAGCATGACAGTATCCGCTACCCCAAGAGAAAGCCAAAGTCAAAAAAAGATTGATGAAATGTTACGAGTCAAAGCTCGTTGTCCAAATAGACGTCGTAAGGCACAAAAAACCTCGAACATTGAAGATGATCACATTCTCAGCACACGAGTCTCCCCTGGACCATTTACTCTGATACAAGAAGTGTTATGATCACTTGAGGATTAGTAGAAAATAGATGATAGAAAAATTTCAAGAAACATTAATTGGGCCAGCTATGACGGCTGCTTTCTTGAACTCCTTCTGTCGGTGAGTTTGGACTAGTCAGTTTGAGTTGGGAGCGATTGTCGCAATTGTGGCAAAATGGGGGAAGTTCAAACCCCCAACAGCGAGGAAGACACATTAAGTGATTGTGCAGGCCATTTCTCCTATCTTTGTTAGTATCTTGCTAATTCTGCGGTGTCACACACTCATTAGAACATTTCATAAACGCGGTTGGGAGTATGAGCCCGTTGATCGAGGTGTGCAAATTGACGAAAATAAGCAAGAAAAGACAAATATATATAAATCTGTGAAAGTTTGTGTAGTTTGAAAACTTTTTGATTTATTGTCTATTGCCTTAAAGATGAAGGAAAGAATGTTCCCATTGAGAGTCGCTAGTTTGGTGCCTGTGGGCGCCAAAACATTCCACGTTGCGGTAACCCTTCTATGTATACGTTCGTATATGTAAATGATTCATCTTAGAGTGTTTCTATACTCAGAAATAACCAGAGATTCTTGATTCGATCCCCCGCGAAGTCACCAGTTTGTTAGAACTGAAAATGTAACGGGAACATTTTCTTGGTAATGTTGCTCTGGGGTTCTGAGTAATGGAAACATTCATAGACAATCACAAGCATCCACAAAAGTACATAAGAGAAAGATATCACAAGGCGAATTTTATTCCAAAAAGGCAAAAGACTAAGTAAGAGGGGACCATGGTCTTTGAGTTCGCTGTCGTAGTGATCGATGTGTTTTATTAAGGAGTGATCCTTCTTTGTACGAGTCAGATGTCTATGTCTCATGTTTTAATAGGGGATTCGGGCTGAGACTGTCAAGGTTCTTAACTGAGAGGGTACGACTCTGGGCCCGCACCCATCATGTATGGACAGGCGACCTCGGGAAGACCGGTCTACAGTTGTATATACTTGAACAACCCAACCGGTGGATGTCATTCGAATGGGTAGGGCATCGATTGTTTTCGAGGTGTTAATCTTCAACGAGTGTTATATATCAATTGGAAATTCTTTATTCTGGTTTATTGGGTTAACCATGATCCTTTTTGTTTATTCCAAACCTCAATCTAGTCACGTGATAATAGTACATGAAATAATGGTGCATTTGCATGATTCTGGCTATTAGTAGCCTCTTTTCGGGAACTTACTGCGCTTGTCGTATTGGATCGGATCAGCCTCCAAGAACCTGTTTACCCTGCTTATAGTGACGTCCGGAGTACTCGAAATACCCAAAATATGTCAAAATGATGTCCATCATGAAATTGCGGTTTTACCGCTAGTGAGATAAGCTTGAAGGTATGCTTATGTCTTAGAGGGGGGTGAATACGACTTTTTAAATTTTCTTGCGAATTTAAAAACTCAATTGCATTTATACATTAATTTAACAATTAAGTACATGTAAATGAAAGCAATTGATCACACATGATTTAACCCGATTGACAACTATACTAAGAGAAGCATTTAATCAAACAGTTCATATGCATGCTTGTATTAATCATTCAAAGATGGCATATGATCATTTTGTCAAACATAAGATGGGCATACAGTTAAGCACTTATATGATTGATCAACAAGGGATAATAATAGACAAAATGCATTCACCACATTGCACACGATGTATAGTGGTTCGACGATGTGTCTACTCCACTCCTGGTTCAAGTGCTCAACTCCTTTGAGTACACCGACAGTCACTATCGGAGGTTTTAAATGAAGTTCACCTCTCAACCTTTACACTTCTCAAATCCTACAAAAGGACAACGCATGTATTCTCCCGCGTCAGAGGCTTATGCAAGGACTTTCACATCCTACGCAAGGACACTGTAATAATCCTGGTTTTATAATAGTTTAAATAATAATTTTATTAACTTTAGATTTCGGAAATAATTTAATTAGTAGTTTAAGTAATTATTTAAGTCATTAAATAACTTTAATATTGATAAATTACTATTAAATCATCCGTAAGAAATTATAGTATGTTCCCTTTATTAAAGTTGCTCAAAATGAACCCTAGAATAGCGTAGAATGTCAGATTTCACAAAACTCATAAATTTACAATAATTGCGAAAATGCCATTAGTTAAACTTAAGTTATATGGCCATTTTCAAGTATCATGATTTTTGGAGATCATTTTCATACAAAACTCTATACACTAGTTCTAGGACACAATCTAACTGTACACATTGAATTAGCCCTCCGATCATCCTACAAATACCCTAATCAGAAATCGGGCCATAAGTGGGCCACCTTAACTTGGATTTATCTCAAATTCCTTGGCAATGGTTTAAATTATGTTACCGTCATAATGGATGGGGGAAATCATCTCAGTCCATCGAAAGTGGACTCCACGTATAAGTGGAGCATAAAATTCAAATTACGTGCGATGCACGTTATATATTTAAAAGAAAATTTCTAAATCCCACGATTCCTTCTTCTCCTTGGACGTTGCAACAGCAGCAGCATTACCGTTGCCGCCATTCACGGTCCACACATCCATCAGTGTGGGCCCCACTGGTCGATCCAAACCGTCCATCTGTCTTCTTGACCTCAGGAAATCATTTCCCCCAAAATTTTCTTTTATCAGCGAGGCATCAGGTCCTCCTCAAGCTACCGTTCAATCTAAAGAAATCCAAGATCTTTAGATCTGTCATGCATGGATAGGCCAGATCTCTTCCAGATCTCCGTGTGGACCCCACCTAGATTTCCAACAGATCCCTTGTGCAAAGAACCTCCGAAATTCGGTCGGTCTCCTTCTCCAACTCAAACAAAACTTCCTCCCTACGCACCCATCTAACCAACCGACCGTAGGATCTATAAGACCCTTAGCCGTGTTTTTTTTCCTCCTTCAGAAAACGTAAGAGGGTGTGAGAGAGAGAGAGAAGCCGTGAGAAAGAGAGAGAAGTCGTAGGAAAGAGAGAGAGAGAGAGAGAGAGAGAGAGAGAGAGAGAGAGAGAGAGAACTGTTAGAGAGAGAGAGAGGAGAGAGAGAGAGAGAGAGAGAGAGAGAGAGAGAGAGAGAGAGAGAGAGATCGTGTGGGTTCTAATAGGTGGAATTCCCACCCACTGTTGCTGTTCTTATTGCTGGGAGGACTCTTCAGCAAAGAAAGAAAAAAGAAAGAAAGAAAAAAGAAAGAAAGAAGAAAGAAGAAAGAAGAAGGGATCTCTTCTTTAAACTGAGTCAACTCGCTAAGTTGACTCAGTTCGGTCCTTTTCAAGTTTAAGGAAGTTGCAGGTGAGTGATTCATCTTAGAATTTCTAGTTGATTCCTCTTTTCTTGTGTGTGTTATTCTCCATATTCAAATTTCATCTCTTTTTGCTATGGATCTTAGGTATAGGTCCATCTCCTCAACCCTTTTCCTGAATTGAGTTTAGGATTTCACTTTCTTATCATACATAGTCCGGATCCTAGGTAAGGGATCCATATTTCTTTACATTCTAAATATTCTTCTTGCAATATTCTTTTCTTATTGGTTTCTTTTCTCAACTTTCTTTCTCGTTACATAAATTGAAATTTTAGAACACACTTGACTTAGGTTACATATTTATGATGTCAAACAAAGTACAACCCTAGGTATTTGCGGTGTTAACGAAATTCTACGTAATATTGTCCCTACACTTCTTTATTGATAATAACTTAGGGAAAAGAAACACTTTAAATAAAGTAAACACATCCATGGTGTGATTGGAATTGAGCTTGACATGCATTGTATGCTTGAAGACGTGTTTCCATAACTCATGACATTCATGTACATCTTTTAATACACTACGACAGAATAGGAACATGGTTGATTTACCTCCTGGCGTGCATGGTTGATTTGCTGCCTCGCTGTACCAGCTAGGTGAGCATGGTTGATTTGCGATAGGTTCCTAATGCTCAGTGGCAGCGAGTTCTGGTCGTTTCACTATTAAGTATGGTTGATTTACTCGGTTGGATCAGTGGTGCATGGTTGATTTGCCCACTTACGTGTATAGTGGATTTGCCACCTCGCTGTACCGGTTAGGTGAGCATGGTTGATTTGCGACGGGTTCCTAATGTTCAGTGGCAGCAAGTTCCTAGACGTTTGTTGCTCTCACATGTATCATAACATACATGGCATCATGATAATCAGGTTCCATCTACAATAAATCATAAAGTGTATTAATCATAACCTTACTCTCGTATATTTTCTTACAATTCTATCTGTTGATGTTTTACATCTTACCTCTTATCAACTGGAATATTACCTGTGATGGAAATGACCTCACTGGGCTTTAGCTCACCAAAATCACCATAGTTCCTGCAGGATTTCAGGAGGAAGGAGGAGCGGTTGAAGCAGAATATCTGGACGACTATTTTTATTAAAAGATTGTCTTAGATTAGGTGGTTTAATTTATTTCTTTTTTAAGATGATTGAAACAGACTTTAGTAGACTTAAATGGTTTGCAGAGTAGATGTAGTTGTTGATTTAAATTACAATTTGAGATTTAAGCTATGATTAATAAAGTACTTTAGTTTAGTAGTATTGCGTTATGTGGAATGGAATTTCTCTAAAAGTTATGCTTGAATTAAATTCGCACTCTGGAATTCGGGCCTTGGGTTGTTGTACTCGAGTCTCGGACTTCAGGGCGTGACAATTTGGTATCAGAGAGAATTTCGAGATTCCAGTGCCTAGGGTTATGGGTTAGGTTTAGATGAAGGTGAATAATCTAGTCCTTTGATGACACCAACCCCATTAAGTATTAACTTATGATTCTACTTGACTCGTAGATTAACCATAACGGGACTTCGCGAGCAAAACGGGACGCCCTCCACCCCACCCGCTACCAACAATACAACGACATCAATTCCAGGCTTCACCGAGCAAAACCAACTGCTACATGAGATGATGAAAGTGTTGGGGACCATGGTCAACGTTATTGGACTTCAGAATAACCAGAATAATCCGATACCCCCTCCAACCACTCACGGAAATTCAGGTAGGTTATTGGAAAGATTCAAACGGTTACGACCCCCCTCATTCAACGGATCACCTGACTCGAACGAAGCAGAACATTGCCGAAACGAAATAGAGAAACTCTTTGAGGGAATGGGATGTAGAGACGAAGAGAAAGTCACTTTAACCACCTTTGTACTCGAGGGGGAAGCGTACTATTGGTGGAAATCCATGATGAGATCAGTTGCCCAGGCACTATATGGACCTGAGACTTATTCTGCGACAAATTTAATAAACAATACTTCCCAAAGACAATGCGAGATCAGAAGATAGTGGAATTCATGAGATTGGAACAAGGAAAACTCTTCGTCAGACAGTATGAAGCCAAGTTTACGGAGTTGGCGAGATATGCCACTTCTATGGTACGAGGAGGATAAGGCTCAAAAATTTGAGAGGGCCTCAAACCACCTATACGCAGTAGAGTGCGGGCCTTCGAACTAATGACTTACATGGAGGTCTTTAATAAGTCCTTAGTGGTAGAGAGAGACTTTGAGGAGTTTTGGAAGGATCGGGAACAGAAAAAGTGTGATACAGGATCGAAAAACAAGGAGTCATCCATCACACTACCCCAACATTCGGATAAGAGACAGAAAATGATGAGAAGTTCCGCACCCCCATCGCCATCGGGCAACAATCAATTTCATGGGAGATGCTATAATTGTGGTGAGGTGGGTCACACGCAACCTTCATGTCATCTATTGGTCCAGGGGCCATCTCACCCAGTATCTCAGCCGCGCATTCCACCATCTCAATATGCACAGCCACAACAACGTCCACACATGCAACAACAGAGGCCTCCACAATACTCTCAATTGACCAGGCCACAACAAACACAACCTTTTCTCAATTACGAGGCTTGGTAACCAACCTCCAAGACAGCAAGCTCAAGGGCCGATTTACGCAGTAGCCCACCAATGGGGGAGCCTGAAACATCACAAGAATATGAAGAAATGCCACATGAAGAAGAACCAGTTCTTGAAGAGGTAGCAGCACAGTGCTACGCAATCACAGATGCCCCACCTTATCACAATGCAAATGGGATAGTGGTCGAAGGTACGCTTTTTATATTCACATCACCTGCCAAAGCTTTGTTTGATACGGGGGCTACACACTCATTCATTTCTGCATCCTTGGTCACTTCTTTGGAATTGGTTAGTGAGAACATGGATAGGAAACTAACTATTGCTACACCCATTGGTAGATCGGTAGTGTTAGATCAAATGTGTAAAGATTGTCCCATCTTGATAGGCGAGGCTTGCCTACCCGCAAATCTAATCGTCATGGATATGACGGGATTCGAGATTATCCTTGGAATGGATTGGTTAGCCGCACATCACGCTACCTTAAACTGTTACGAAAAGACAGTAACCTTCTCCACCCCAAATCAACCAGTCATCATATTTAATGGGGGCAGACATGTAGATCCAATCATAAGCATGGCAGCACTATCCGAGACGGAAGACCAGGAAACCCATACTGAACAAATACACATAGTTAATGAATTTCCTGACGTGTTCCAAGAAATCCCAAGATTTCCCCTCGGAGGGAAGTGGACTTTTCCATCGAATTGGTACCAGGAACCGCCCGATTTCTAGAGCAGCATACCGCATGGCCCCATTGGAATTAAGAGAACTAAAGAAGCAGATTCAAGAACTGTTAGATCAAGGATTTATAAGGCCCAGCACAACACCTTGGGGAGCTCCAGTCCTATTTGTGAAAAAGAAGGACGGCTCGATGAGGCTATGCATTGATTATCGTCAACTTAACAAGGTCACAATTAAAAATAAATACCCTCTGCCTCGTATCGATGACCTATTCGATCAATTGAGGGGAGCTCGATATTTCTCTAAAATAGATTTGAGATCAGGATATCATCAGTTGAGGATCAAGGATCCAGACATATCTAAAACCGCCTTCAGGACACGTTACGGTCACTATGAGTTCTTGGTCATGCCTTTTGGGCTCACGAATGCTCCAGCGGTGTTTATGAACTTAATGAATAGGGTGTTCAAGCCTTACCTCGATCAGTGTGTCATAGTTTTCATTGATGATATCCTCATCTACTCCAAGACCTATGAGGAACACGAGGAACATCTTAGGACTGTGTTACAGATCCTTAAAGACAACCAACTTTATGCGAAGCTCAAAAAGTGTGAGTTTTGGAAGAAAGAAGTAAAATTTCTAGGACATGTTGTGTCGGAAAAGGGAATCTCGGTAGACCCGACAAAGATCGAAGCCGTGATTAACTGGGAATAACCCACAAATGCATCCGAAGTACGAAGTTTCCTGGGTTTGGCAGGCTATTACAGGAGGTTTATCGACGGGTTTTCCAAAATTGCGAGACCTTTAACCAGTCTAACGGGGAAGAGTAGAACCTTTATATGGGATGACAGTTGCGAAGTAGCATTTACAAGGCTTAAGAGGCATTTAACGTCGGCACCGATATTAACAATCCCGGCGGAAGAAGAAAAATTTGTCGTCTACACGGATGCCTCTCACCAAGGGTTGGGATGTATTCTTACACAGAATGGAAGGGTGATCGCTTATGGCTCCAGGCAGTTGAAGAAACATGAGCAAAATTATCCTACTCACGACTTAGAGCTAGCTGCGGTCGTCTTCGCTTTGAAAATATGGAGACATTATTTACATGGAGAGCAGTTTGAACTATACACCGATCATAAGAGTCTTAAATATCTATTTGACCAAAAGGAGTTGAACATGCGGCAGAGAAGATGGCTAGAATTTCTAAAAGACTATTGCTTTGACATCTGTTATCATCTGGGCAAGGCAAATGTGGTGGCCGATGCTTTGAGTAGGAAGAAACAATTACTTGCCGTGACCCTCGCCATGCAAGAATGGAAATTGTTAGAAAATGTCAAAGACTACGAGATCCAACAATGGGAAAATAGCACCATGGCTTTCCTTGGAAATTTGATGATCCAACCAACGTTGGTGACCCGAATCATAGAAGATCAAAAACAGGACACGTGGCTCCAAGATTGAATTCCAGTTGTAGCCGCCGATGTAGCAGTTGAATGGAAAGTAGGGGCAGACGGAGCAATCAGGTATCGAGGAAGAGTGTGCGTGCCCAACATCGAAGAACTAAAGAAAGAAATTTTAGAAGAAGCCCATAGATCGAAGTTAACAATACATCCTGGAAGCACGAAGATGTATCGCGACGTTCGCAGGACATATTGGTGGAACAACATGAAGAAAGAGATCACAAATTTCGTGTCCAAATGTTTCACCTGTCAACAAGTTAAAGCCGAACACCAGAGACCTTCTGGATTACTACAACTATTGGAAATCGCAGAATGGAAATGGGAACGTATATCCATGGATTTTGTTATGGGGCTACCTAGGTCAGGGAAAAATCATGATGCAATATGGGTAATTGTAGATAGACTAACTAAGTCGGTACATTTTCTACTTGTACGAATGAATAACTCCTTAGAAGAGCTGAGTAAGTTATATATCAAGGAAATTGTGAGACTTCATGGGGTGCCTGTTTTGATTGTTTCCGATCGTGACCCTAGGTTTGTTTCTCGATTCTGGAAAGGTCTTCAAGCAGCATTGGGAACTAAACTGGATTATGGTACAGTGTTTCATCCGCAGACTGACGGCCAGACAGAAAGAGTGAATCAAATATTAGAAGACATGCTCAAGTGTTGTGTTCTAGATTTCAAGGGAAATTGGGACGATCATCTTCCTCTAATAGAGTTTGCATACAATAATAGTTATTAGTCGACTATCGGAATGGCACCATTTCGAAGCACTCTATGGTAGACCTTGTAGATCCCCTAGCTGTTGGACAGAAGTGGGCGAGAAAGCTTTGTTAGGACCTGAACTTGTACAACAGACTTCTGAGAATATTGCTGTTATTAAGGAACGTATCCGTGTCGCCCAAAGCCGACAGAAGAGTTATGCAGATAACCGAAGGAAGGATTTGGAATTCTTCTTGGGCAATCATGTGTTTTTGAAAGTTTCTCCGATGAAAGGAGTCATGCGATTTGGGAAAAAGGGAAAATTAGCTCCAAGATACATCGGACCATTTAAAGTATTAGCTAAAGTTGGCGCCGTAACATACAGACTTGCCTTGCCGCTGTTGAGCTCTTAATTGTGCATATTCTAACCCTAATTCGTCACTCATTATGCATGGTTTTCACAATTTAAAGACTAATTTAAGGCATGTTTTGTTATTATAGGAATGAGAGCGGACTTCACTCAATTGAAGATGAAAAGGGTCCATTTAGAACCATTGAATGAAGATCGAAGGAGGACCCAAGAGGAAGAAGTAAGCAGAAGAAGGAAAGAAGAAAAGAAGAAAGAAATGAAGAAAAGGGCCAAGACCGGTCGTGACCGGTCGGCCAGGAGGGCCACGACCGGTCGTGACCGGTCGGTCAGCTTTCCCAGATGTGCTGAACTCGCTGGACGCAGGACAAACACAGTCTGACCGGTCGGCTAGGCCAGTCCGACCGGTCAAGACCGGTCGGCCAGAAGAATTTCAAACTCCAGAGTACGCTGGGACTGATGACAAGACCAGTCGCTACCGGTCAGTCAGCCACTCAGAACTGGTCGTGCGACTGGTCGACCATGCGGTAAAATTGCGCACTTTCGTTTTTGGCACCGATTTTCTCTGCGCACTGCGTAAGCTTACGCAGATTTTAAATATTTTGAGGTTGCGGAGCCTCCCCACTATAAAAGGAACCTAGGATCATTCTTAGGGCATCTTGGAAGAGTTTAAGCAAGGTGGGAGGCGGCGAAGTGGATTTCGGAGTTCCACAACTCCTTCTAGTTTGTTTTACTGTTTTATGTTTTTCTTAGTTGTTTCATTGTTTTCCTTGGATCATGAACGGCTAAACCTCTTAGCTAGGCTAAGAGGTGAAGCTTGTAGTGGATCTAAGATACTTTCAATTCGTTATAAGTTGGTTTTAAGATTGAATTTCATGATTATGAACAATGGTTTGAAGTTTATACAAGTTCTAAGTAAGTTTTTCTTAGTCTATGATGACTCATGGATGTTTGGGAGAATTACTTAAGTTCTTAATGGCTGAATGTTAGTCTTAGACCTGTATGATTTCGAGGAATTGGAGTACTGCTCTAGTACTATGATCTTCCTGTGGGAACTTCCTACCAAAGTTCTACTTTTCTGGTTTTCTAAATTATGTGTGGGACTGTGCATGTGATTTGATTCAAGTTCAAATCATGATCTAGCTTGTCTGCTGACAGGACTAATGATGATCATGATTATGAACTTAGTTTATTAGAATTAGGGACTGACCTATGCAATTGAGCTATGCTCATCCTAGCTTGCATGAGTGAATCATATACATTGGCCTTACATATGACAGATTGTTTGGTTTAACAGCTCTATCATCCGGCTAGATAGATCTTAATTTCGATTCTAGTTGAGAGAATGAGAAACCACAGCGAATTGAGCATCAAGGATTGCTACAAGTGGATCCCTTGAACTCCTAGTGCCTTTTTAAATTGTTTACCTTCAATTCAGTTCAAAGTTGTTACTTACATCAATCTTATACAAAATCCAATTGTTAGCTTTTTAATAGAACTGTTGGATGTATTTGTGAATTCCTACATAAGTCCCTGTGGATCGACCTCGGTCTTACCGAGTTTTATTACTACATCGCAGCCTTACACTTGAGGCGAGCGAACATCCGCCTCAATTATCAAGTATTCATAACGTTTCCATGTTTCCATGTTAAGAAAGTATGAGCAAGATACTTCTCACGTCATCGACTGACAGCCTTTGGAAATTCGAGAAGATACTACATACATTGAGAAGCCGGTTAAGATTCTGAACAGAAAGGAACAAGTACTCCGTACCAAAATGATATCACTTGTTAAAGTACAATGGAGTAATCACGAAGTTGAGGAAGCTTCTTGGGAACGTGAAGATGAAATCCAAGGAAAAATACCCCAGATTTATTTTAAGATCCGTTTAATTTCGAGGACAAAATTTTCTTTTAGGATGGTAGAATGTAATAACCCTGGTTTTTACAATAGTTTAAATAATAATTTTATTAACTTTAGATTTCGAAAATAATTTAATTAGTAGTTTAAGTAATTATTTAAGTAATTAAATAACTTTAATATTGATAACTTAATATTAATAATCCGTAAGAAATTATAGTATGTTCCCTTTATTAAAGTTGCTCAAAATAAACCCTAGAACAGCGGTAGAATGTTAGATTTCACAAAACTCATAAATTTACAATAATAGCGAAAATGACCATTAGTTAAACTTAAGTTATATGGCCATTTTCAAGTATCATGATTTTCTGGCGATATTTTCAGTACAAAACTCTATACACTAGTTCTAGGACGTACAATCTAACCTGTACACATTGAATTTCAGCCCTCCGATCATCCTACAATTACCCTAATCAGAAATCGGGCCATAAGTGGGCCACCTTAACTTGGATTTATCTCAAATTCCTTGGCAATGGTTTAAATTATGTTACCGTCATAATGGATGGGGGAAATCATCTCAGTCCATCGAAAGTGGACTCCACGTATAAGTGGAGCATAAAATTCAAATTACGTGCGATGCACGTTATATATTTAAAAGAAATTTCTAAATCCCACGATTCCTTCTTCTCCTTGGACGTTGCAACAGCAGCAGCATTACCGTTGCCGCCATTCACGGTCCACACATCCATCAGTGTGGGCCCCATTGGTCGATTCAAACCGTCCATCTGTCTTCTTGGCCTCAGGAAATCATTCCCCCAAAATTTTTCTTTTATCAGCGAGGCAGTCAAGGTCCTCCTCAAAGTACCGTTCAATCTAAAGAAATCCAAGATCTTTAGATTTGCCGTGCATGGATGGGCCAGATCGTCTCCAGATCTCCGTGTGGATCCCACGTAGATTTCCTAACGGATCCCTTGTGCAAAGAACCTCCGAAATTCGGTCGGTCTCCTTCTCCAACTCAAACAAAAATTCTCCCTATGCACCCATCTAACCACCGACCGTTAGGATCTATAAGACCCCTGGCCGTGTTTTTTTTCCTCCTTCAGAAAACGCAAGAGGGTGTGAGAGAGAGAGAGAAGCCATGAGAAAGAGAGAGAAGTCGTAGGGAGAGAGAGAGAGAGAGAGGAGAGATGAGAGAGAGAGAGAGATCATGTGGGTTCTACTAGAGTGGACTTCCCAACCCATGTTGCTGTCTTATTGCTGGGAGGAATCTCTTCAGCAAAGAAAGAAAGAAGGAAAGAAAGAAGAAAGAAGAAGGGATCTCTTCTCTAAACTGAGTCAACTCGCTGAGTCGACTCAGTTCGATCCCTTTCAAGTTTAAGGAGTTGCAGAGTGAGTGATTCATCTCAGAATTTATAGTTGATTCCTCTTTTCTTGTGTTGTGTATTCTCCATATTCAAATTTCATCTCTTTTTGCTATGGATCTTAGGTATAGGTCCATCTCCTCAACCCTTTTACTGAATTGAGTTTAGGATTTCACTTTCTTATCATACATAGTCCGAATCCTAGGTAAGGGGATCCATCTTTCTTTACATTCTAAATATTCTCTTGCAATATTCTTTTCTTATTGGTTTCTTTTCTCAACTTTCTTTCTCGTTACGTAAATTGAAATTTTCGAACCACACTTGACTTAGGTTACATATTTATGATGTCAAACAAAGTACAACCCTAGGTATTTGCGGTGTTAACGAAATTCTATGTAATATTGTCCCTACACTTCTTTACTGATAATAACTTAGGAAAAGAAACACTTTAAATAAAGTAAACTATCCATGGTGTGATTGGAATTGAGCTTGACATGCATTGTATGCTTGAAGATGTGTTTCCATAACTCATGACATTCATGTACATCTTTTAATACACTACGAACGAGAACAGGAGCATGGTTAATTTGCCTTCCTGGCGTGCATGATTGATTTGCCGCCTCGCTGTACCTAGCTAGGTGAGCATGGTTGATTGCGACAGGTTCCTAATGTTCAGTGGCAGCGAGTTCTGGTCGTTTCACTATTGAGCATGGTGATTTGCTCAGTTGGATCAGTGGTGCATGGTTGATTTGCCCACTGGAGTGCATGGTTGATTTGCCGCCTCGCTGTACCGGTTAGGTGAGCATGGTTGATTTGCGATGGGTTCCTAATGTTCAGTGGCGGCGAGTTCCTAGACGTTGTTGCTCTCACACGTATCATAACATACATGACATCATGATAATCATGTTCCATCTACAATAATCATAAAGTGTATTAATCATAACCTTACTCTCATATATTTTCTTACAATTCTATCGTTGATGTTTTACATCTTACCTCTTATCAACTGGAATAGTACCTGTGATGGAAATGACCTCACTGGGCTTTAGCTCACCAAAATCACCACAGTTCCTGCAGGATTTCAGGAGGAAGGAGGAGCGGCTGAAGCAGAATATCTACACGACTATTTTTATTAAAAGATTGTCTTAGATTGGGTGGTTTAATTTATTTCTTTTTTAAGATGATTGAAACAGACTTTAGTAGACTTAAATGGTTTGCAAAGTAGATGTAATTGTTGATTTAAATTATAATTTGAGATTTAAGCTATGATTAATAAAGTACTTTAGTTTAGTAGTATTGCGGTATCTGGAATGGAATTTCTCTAAAAGTTATGCTTGAATTAAATTCGCACTCTGGAATTCGGACCTTGGGTTGTTGTACTGAGTCTCGGGACTGACAGGACACACACGTCCTACTTAAGGACAACTTCGAGGTTGGGTCACAATCGCTAGACCCCAATCTCAACAAGAAGGGGGAATCAAACAATGGACTCTATCAGCTTAAACATTACAAGAGATGAGGGCCCTGATTCAGCGCCTGTTGAGTAGCTTCAGGCTTCCACGAATACTTTAGCTCCTCTCTAAATTCCCACAATCAGCTACCAATGCATATGATGATCCTAGGACTAGTGTCGGGTAGGTGGGAGGAGGTATTGATGTTCCATTTGCCTATTACAATACAATGGTTAATGAAGGAACTATCAATCTAATCATTCAATGGCTATAAATGACTTCAAGTTAAAGTTTCAATGATCGGGACAGCCATGAATGCTATACTTGAGTCCGTATTGTTCAAATCGAGCTTTGAATACTCAATGTAGTACCATTAATGACTAAGTTTGAAAGATAAACTCAAGACAATGATGATCAAAAGAGATTAGGTAAAGCTCTTAATTGTCTCTCTTAATGCTCTCAATAGGTGTGTAAAAGATCCATTAAAACCCTCGAAATATGCCTTTATAGGCTCCAAGAATCGGGCTCCAACGGATATAAAATAGTAACGTTCGACCTGTCACAAACCCTTGAGGACCGGTCTTGATTGAGCATCCAACCGGTCCTCAGACCGATCTTCCTTTAACAATTACAGCCTCGAGGTCACTGGACGATTTTTGGTCCATTTACGACTGGTCTTGCGACCGGTCTTGGGAGGTCAGCGACCTGTCCTCAAACCGGTCTCCCCTTAATCCAATTTCACCAAATTGTGCTGGACGTTTTTTTGTCCATTTACGATCGGTCGTGCGAACGGTCCTAAGAGGCCAATGACCGGTCCTCAGATTGGTATACAAGCAGACAGAGACATGAGATTCTTTCTTTGCTGTCTGAATACTTTCTTCAGCCGACCATGTCGCCTCGACCGGTCGTCAGGCTTATTTCATGGCCTGATTTGAGCTGAAATTCATCATCCCTTTTTGGTGCGCGCTGAGATGGTTTTCCTAGTTTTTTCAACCGTTTTAGCACCTTCATAATGGAGGTTCAAGGACTGATCATCTTGACCTTTAGTCCGTGGATCAACTGGCAAACATTAATAAGCATGATTCGAATGCCATAGGACTATGGTGTTTTGGGATCCTATGGGCTGTCTATATGCAACTTACCTTCCAAGCTTGATTTGGCTTGAACTTTGTGCGAAGAGCTGTTACAATCTTCAAGTCTTGAGTCTTCAATGATCGTCGGGGTTCATAAGACTTGACTGACTCATACGATCACACAATTGACAATACAATGCACAAATTAGTGCACTAACACGTTACACACAAAAATGAAGTCTGAAATAAGCTGATTTTTAGCGTTCACTACATTATGGAGTACCCTGAAAATAGTTAAGTATCAGATGCTGATTTTTAGGGTGTGCTCCGATACTTTAGCAATTTAGGAAAATCTCAAGACTTGCCGGTTTTATGTCGGACCTACGGTAATTGGAGGTAGGTTCGCCGGCGTAGGATTCTAATAATCGAAAAAAGTATTCTGGCGGTCTGAAAAGGATTCTGGGGAGGAACTGTCACGCCCCGAAATTTGGAACCCGAGTACAAAACCCAAAGCCCGAGTTCCAGGGTGTGAATTTAAAATTCGAGCATAAATTCCTTGAAATTCCATTCCACATATCGCATAACTAAAATAAATCCCAAGTATAAAGTTTCTTTTCCACTAATATCTTATTACATGGAATTTTACAAGATAAAATAGATTAAATACCAATTGGCGTTTAAGTAACACGTGACCATCTGAATACTCTGCTCTATCTACGTCTTTTCCTTCCTGAAAACTTGCAAGAACTGTAGTGATTTTGGTAAGCTAAAAGCCCAGTGAGGTCATTTCCATCACAGGTAATATTCCAGTTAATAGGAGATAGGATGCGAATCATCAATGGATAGAATTGTGTGAAATATACGAGGATAATGTTATGATTGATACACTTTATGATTTATTATCAATAGAACATGATTATCATGATGTCATGTATGTCATGATACGTGTGAGAGCAATAAACGTCTAGGAACTCGCTGCCACTGAACATTAGGAACCTGTCACAAATCAACCATGCTCACCTAAACGGTACAGCTGTTGAACCTCCCAATTATACATGATATGGCCATTACATCACATTATATGCATGGTTTGCATGTTTAAAAGACCCATCTAATGCAAGTTTGTGATTGTAGGAATGAGCAGACTTCATCTAATTGGAGACCAAGAAGAGACATTTACGAGCCTGGATGAAGACCCAAGGTGTACCAAAGAAGAAGAAAGAAAGCAAAGAGAGGGAAGGAGAGAAGAAAAGAAGAGAAGAAACAATGTAAAAACTGGGTCCAACCGGTCGGCCAAGAAGGCCGACCAGTCAAGACGGTCAAGACTGGTCTAGACCGGCGGCTACACTCCCTGGACACCTGCCAGACAGGTCTAGACCGGTCAAGACCGA